>OV049924.1:65473907-65671151 GCA_920104205.1 Eupeodes latifasciatus | reverse complement strand
TTCAAAAATATGGTCGTTTGGTGTCACGTTACAATACACAATTAAAGATTTAATTCAAGTCTCTAGCGTTTTTGGTTCGTGAGATATTTTGTGTTAACCAAAATGTTCACCTTTTTTTTTTTAAATTGCTATGGTAAAAAACCACAAACTTAATTTTCTTTAGAGCCCTTCCTGCTTCTTTCTGTATAACAAAATTTATTTGAAGTCGATATCTCTACTGGTTCTTGAGCTTTGGACGACGAAATAAACTTCCCGAACGTACGGACGTAGTTGGGAAGTTAATAATAAATTAAAAAGCATTTACATTTTTGAAGATATAGTTTTAAATTTGAAAATATTAATAATATTTTTAAAAAGATTCTTTGGATTCCCTTTATAACGGGTAAAAAATACACTTCCAGAATGGACATTAAATGCTGTTCATACTCGTATAACCCGTTTATAGATAAGACTTTAACAATTTACGTTAATATTTATAAAATCCTGAAATGTAATATGAAAAAAGTACTCATACGCAACAGTGAACCATATTGATTAACATTGTCGCCTTTGCAATGATAAGTGAAATTTAAAATACACTTCTATTTTTTTAAATAGAACTTGTTTTTTGATTTGTATCAAATCTATAATTGTAACTATACAAAACGTAAATATAAAAAAAGTTAAAGTTGTACGCTTTCATTTTAGTCAAAGAACTATTTCAAACAAAACTCTATATTAATGGTATTTGTTTTTAATTTTGTTTCTCATTTAATTTTCTCCAAATCTATGGCACGTGGAATGGACACCCAAATTCCCATAAAACGCATCCATCTCAAAACTATATACTACGCCGACAACAAACAATACAGTGCATATTCCCCTCAAGAGTCTACTCAAAAGAGCCAATTATGGCTTTCGTATCGAAGTTCTCTTTTACTACCCTTTGTTTTCGTCTTTTTTTTTCTTGCTTTAGTAATAAATTGATTCAACAAACGGCTGGTTTCCAGTCCATATCCTTGCCAACCCCCCCTTTTAAAGATTGCATATAGTATTGAATACAGATATATCCATCGATAAGGGATGTTTCGACGAGACATTAACTTCATGGTTGTAAACACAGTAGCTTTTGGAATTAATAGCACATCCACCAATCTACGTATGGGTTGAGTATAATGTTGTTTTAATGTTTAAAGAGATTAAAAAGGATGTACAAAAGCAACAAAAATTAAATCGTCTAGGACCATTATAGGTAGTATCTTGTGCGATGTTTTTATTGGAGAGGAATATGTTAAGGTTTTATGAAGCTCCATACGGACATTAAATTAATTGTATAAAAGCTGTCAGTAGTGAATTTGATTACTCGCTGTCGCTGCTCAACAGATGAGTTTAATTTTCGAGAAATTTGAAGGTATTTAAGATTAAGAAATACTGGATTTAAGTTTTTAAAAAAAATCACTAACTATGAGGTTGTCTGAGCTCAATGGAGGACTTATGAAACTCTCGGAAAAATATTAAGTTCAAAATTCATTGGTATTTTAATATATTAAACTATGAACCACCCAAAAATAAACTTTTAGGCTTATCCTTACCCTATAAAAACTCTTTAAAAGAGACTTTTAAGTAAAAACGTAGACCCTCTTATAAAGTTAAAAAGGCAAATCAAATCATGAATTCCTATTGAAAGGTTTAAACGAACAGAAATAAAAGCAACTAACCAACTGAAAAAGTTAAAAAATAACAAAAACAAATCGAATGAAAATTGAATTAAACTGTCAACATCGAAATGGAAATCGATAAATTGACATCTCACTTTTGGGACAGTTCAACTTCTTTTTACAATCTTCTTATCTAAGTTAAAAAAATAAGAAAGGTTTCTTAAGAAAAAGGAAGGATTTCGAATTTCAAATTCCTACGAGTATCTAAAATATTTTGCTTTAATGTCTTTTTGTTATTTCTTCATTTGTTTATTCCCAAAGACAGCATTATCATCGGAAGGCTTAAGTGGGAAGGCAATCGGAACGGTATGGTGTTGTCGGTGGCGGGACGGAAGGGGGCAGAAGGCGGCGTCAACAACATAGGCACTCGTGTGTGAATGTGCAACGAAGCAGAATAAATTGGGTTTTTTTTATTTCTTTTCTCACTGCCTAAAAATAAAATACACAGAAGGGTCGCAAGTTCTTGCTTTTGTTTTAGGATTTTTTTTGTTTTTAAATTGTGTGCGCACTCAAGGGGATATGAATACCCTTATAATGATTATACACAGTGCCAGCAATTAGGAAGGGAGGATAAGAGTTGAAAGGAGATACCAATGCACATTGGTTTTGAACGCCTGCACATTGTAATGAGTGGGAAATATTGAGTCTGGTAAAGTATTCCACATTCGTGAAGTGCGACTTAAGAAAGAATCTCTGTAGTCGACATTACGAAATTGGGCTCAAGGGTAAACTGATGAGTATTTCTAAAAAAACGGGTCTTACGATTGAATTGTTTGAGGTGAGGAATGCAACTGGCTATTTTATTAGAGCATTGCTTATGAGAGTAGCGATAAAATAATGAGAGACATGACAAGAAATATAAAAGTTTCAGTTAGACAACGGTCACCTATCATTTTTAGAGGTCTTTTTGAATTCTGTCCAAGAGACTCAAGTGGGTTATAGGAGCACCTGCCCAGATATGGGAATTGTACTCGAGTTTCGGAAGAATATAGGCTTTATAAATTGTAGCCAGATCAGAAGGGGTATAAAACTTCTAACATTGACGGAGAATACCTAAACACTTAGGAGCGTTTTTGGCAACTTCATATATGTAATCACACCACAAGAGATTCTTTGTGATGCATATACATACCTAGCACTGAAAGCCGTTCAGTCTCCTCAATGCAAGTACCACCCATGGATATAGGCATTGGGGGAGAGTAACTCTTTTGTGACCATAGACAGCATTAAGTTTTCGAAGCATTAAATTCTACACGGTTCTTAATTGCCCATTGGATAATGCTGTCAAGATCGAAATTTAATGAGCTTATCATACGCTGCCGTTGGTAGTCCTTATCCGAAGAACAAGGTGAGAATCTCAAAACAAATATATGATTAGCATCTGCAAAACAATTTAGTGAGATAGAAGTTTCAGGCAGAAGATCATTTATAAAAATAAGGAAGAGTGTCGGAGACAAATGGGAGCCCTGGGGCCCACCAGCTTTTTTTTGTTACAAATATCAGATTTGAACCCGTACAATACTAATTGAATTAAACGGTCCAAAAGGTAATTTCTAACCCTAGATTCATCAATACCAATGTTGCGGTAAATTTTACCACAACAAGTTTCATCTCCCTTTTTGCTAACCACCCTTAAAAATTCTTACTGCGGTCGCAAAATTTTGGAAGAGTTTAGTAGAAACCTGGACCATCAGCCAGTGACCAAATTTAACAGGTCCTACCAAAGTGTGCGAAAGGATTCCACACCAACGAACTGTGCGACGGTTGGCCCACATATTGGATAAACAACATCGTCAAGGCATGAAGACGATACCCATGCCCAACAATGTGTGTAGAAAATTCACACCAACTTTAATGTAGTATGGCCGAGGGCCCACCATAAAGTATATAGTAACGATAGAAAAATCACTCTAAGAATATCTTAATAACTTTTATTTTAATTATAGGCTTGGCTACCGACTTCCTGCAACACCACATAAGTAGTCTTTCCTCAACCAGAAACTAGCGCGTGTAGATACTCGGTAATGCGAGGAATTCCACACGATTTTTCCAGAAAGTCTTGGCTGGAATGGGTTGGAAAGTGAAGAGCTGAACTCACTCATTGAGCTACTGGGTGATCGCATCACCTTTTTAAAGAGATCGCGTGCGATGAAAGATATCTGGCTTCTCGGTCGCACACCCCAATCTTATGGATGGAGGAAGTTGCGGGACCGAGACAGATCGATCACCACGCAAAAGATCCGAGAGGATTGCCTAAGGGCAGGTAGCCGGAAGGGTTAAGCTCGCCATGATGATGGCCACTTTTTGGATTGCGCTCAAAGCTATTAGACGAAGAAAAAAAATTGTGTGAAGGATTTTACGTAAAGTAATTTTGTGTACAATATTTTTTAAAATTTTTTTGGTATTGAGTTGAAGATTTTTGTTCTACTCTGGAGAAAAGTTTTTTTTGGAGGAAGGACTACGATAGCTGTTGTGGAGGTTGAAAAGCTAAGTATAGTGTTTTCTTTGTTTCCTAAGAATTTTGCTTTTCTTTGTGTCCTTTTTCTTTTGTCTCGAATACGTCCTTTTGACCTTCGAGTCGAAGTGTTTAACCGTTTGGTTTTGTTTCGAAAATTTTCTTGAAGTGATTTTTCTTGGTTTTTCTTTTTGTTTTCCAATTTTGCTTAACAATTAATAATCTTTCGTTTTGTTTGCAATACATTAATCGAGAATTGACCTTCTGTCAATCTCCATAATTCAATTTGTAGCTTCCCTTTTTTTTTATAAAAGATCCTGGTTTTTAATCCCGGCCTCGGCCAAGGTTTTCCAGGCAAATAAAAGATAATTTTAATTTCCCTTCAGGAAAATAAACACACTCTTTTATTTCATAATTTGTTTGAAGACTAATTTTTCAGCTCTTGGTTTTGGTAAACTTCCATTAAAAAGTTTCCTGGCGCCCATGGTAATCAATACGACTTGGTGAAATTCACCCCTTCGTGTTTTGATATCATTTTGATATCACTTTTATTTCAATTTTATTAGTCACCTCGATTAATAAAATATTCACAAATCGAAACCCCCCCCTTAAGCTGAGCTACCGTGCTGGCAATGCTTTTATTGCTACCTGTGGTGAATTCTTTCATCTGTTTGTCAGATCGACTGACGTTTCTTATTTCTTTTGTCATAATAACTTTCGCGGCACATCGGCGGTGTGCAATTTTGATTGTGTTTCATTTAAATTTTTAAATTAAAAAGGAATTTAATTCGCGTTCGGTCGTTGATAATATTGGATTCGAAAATCCAATATTGTTAAAAGATAATTGTAATTATCGTCGGGTCGGTATAGAAAGGTGGAAAAATTCATTACACCAAATGCACGCATTTTCGATAAGAGAGTTTGATGCCAAACTCTATCAAATGCTTTTGAAATATCAAGTGCAATAATATTACTTTCTCCAAAATGATGATAAGATTTGTTTCACTGTTCGGTGAGGTAAACCATGAGATCACCAGTGGACCTATTGCAATGAAAGCCATACTGCCGGTCATTAAGAAGCTTTCGTTCTTCAAGATATTTCTTTTGCTGAAAAGTGATTAGCGTTTCCATGACCTTAGTAAGAAGGGACGTAAGTGCAATTAAGCAATAGTTAGAGGATTCGCCATTTTTATAAACAGGCTTGACAAATGCAGTTTTCCAACCACTCAGAAAGAGACCTGTAGAATAGGAAAGATGGAACAGCTTACACAGTGGTTTTGCTAGCGCTGAAGAACATCTCTTCAGAACAATGGCGGGGATACTATATGGGCCAGCGGATTTATAGATGTTCAGATCTTTAAATACTCTAGTAACTAAATGAGTGCGAAAGAATATTCGTCCCATAGCATTAAGTCTTATGAGAAGTCAGAAGACACAATAATAAACTTAGGATTTTATAATAGTCTTGAAATTGATTTTATCTTGGCAGCACTTTTCTAGCTTTCGCAGGAGTTCATCAAGTTAGGCATGTAGGTCCTATATATTTATAAATATTGATATAATTGCGTGTACTTTATCCATTTTTCGGTTTCAAAAGTGTCCTGGAATCCGACATCAAACTACGTTATACAAAAAATTTTTTGTTCAGTTGAAAGTCTGACATTTATGATTTCTTAACTATTGCACAACGTATAAAACTATTAAAACTAACTACAAAAATGGTGATTCTGACACAGCCACTGTGTCAGACTGCATTGGTTACAGATATTTTAAGGCTTGTGCATCATTGTTTCGCTCGTACCACAGAAAATATCGCTGCTGTAAGTGAAAGTGTAGCCAAAGAACCGAATGTGTCGATTCCTCACCGTTCCTATGAATTAGGACTGTCTTACGGCACATTATAGCGTATTTTGCATTTGGATCTTCACCTACATCCATATAAAGTCTAGCTCCCACAACAACTGAAGCCAGTTGACTATTCACAACGCCGGCCGTAGATACGTCGAATATGTGCTTGAACAACAGGCGGAGGACGGCGATTTTTCGAACAAAGTTTTCTTCAGTGACGAAGCAAATTTCTCACTCGTTGGGTATGTTAATAAACAAAACTGTCGTATTTTGGGTTCTGAGAATCCCAAAGTAATTGAAAAGAGGCCAATGCATCCACAAAAAGTCACTGTTTGGTGTGCTCTTTGGTGCGGAGGTGTGATTGCACCTTACTTCTTCGAAAACGGCGAAGGAACGACTGTCCCCGTCAATTCGGAGCGTTATGGTCATATGATAACCGACATTTTATGGCCACGTAATTGCTCTAAGTGGCGACATTAACTGGCCACCAAGACCATGCGATTTGACACCGCTAGACTTATTTTTGTGGTACTACTCAGAAGACCGTGTTCATGCAGATAAACTTTTAACTCTTGAGCAGTGAAAAACCAACATTCGTCAAGTTATGGCTGAGATACCGCCCAATATGTGTCAAAAAGTGGCCACAAATTACCTCAAATGAATCGATTCTTGCAACAATTCGCGTGGTGGTAATTTAAATGATGTAGTATCTTACACCTTGTATATTAATTTATTAGGATTTAAACTTATCACTGTTCAATATTTTTAACTACACAAACTTAAAGAAAATTGTTACGTAACCTAGGATGTCAAATATGTAAAAATGTGGGCCCATTTTTTCTTCCTCTCTATCATCGGGATGCAAATAATAAATTTAAAATTCTGAACTTTTTATGAATCCAAAACTTTCCTCAAAGTATTGAACGAACAAAAAGGTCACATACAATTCTAGCTAGGATGTTGAAAAGAGTGTGAAAGAAAAATAGAACTTAACCAAAAAGATGATTTAGGAAAAAATAAAAAAAAAAAATTAGGATTTCCCTAGACAATTTATTTCGACTTTAACATTTTAAGCTTTACAGAAGGAGCTTCATTACATGCGAACCTACAGATACTACGACACCATCGAGCATAGAAGACGACACGACGGCAACGACGACTGGCTTCTATAGCTGGTTAAGTTGTTGCATGCTTCTGAGTTACGATATGGAGTCCTGTATTTCCTTTTTTCTTCATTTAATTCGGTTTTGCCACCAAAGTCTCGCAAATAAAATGGATTCCTCTTGACTTTGTTATTAATGCAAGACTTCATACTATGTGAAAGGCCATGAATAAGGAGATATTGGTTAGGTACCTAACTGTGGTTTGAGGCTGTTTTTTTTGTCGGTGTTTAAAATGAAAGGATGTTGGGGTGAGAAATCTGCATTGGTTAAACATTATGATGGTTTGGTTAGGGATTTACAAGTCTAAGGAATTTGTATGTTGGTAAAATATGTGGTATGTTAGTGGTACACGAAATGTTGACTGTGGCTTAGCTTGACTACACACTCAATGAGAAACTACTATATGCTTCACCATATAGGATCAGAAAGGACTCTAGGAGTGGAAATATATGAGCCTTTTGGGTGTTAAGTGTTATATTGGGAAAGGAGAGAGGGGTTGAAATTTAGAATTTTGTGAAATATATCGATTTCCAAGAAAATTCCCAAAACGTGTTTTATGATAGATAAATGCATAAGCCTTTTCTATTTGACTAAATGGAAGAAGCATTTATTCTTCTATTCCAAGAACAAAATTTTTGGTATAAAGGATCATTAAATATTTACATACATATTTTAAAGAGACTTTAAAAACATACGCATACATTATCAGATAGAACACCATATGGTTGTTGTTTTATCTGAAATTGTGTAAAATAGGAAAAGGAATAAATGTATTTGAGACATTACTGAAAGATTATAGGATTTTAACATTGATGATATTTAAACAACTATAACAAGATGTTTTCTTCTTTCTGAATATGAAAGAGATGTGAAAGTTACAGTTTCATGAATCATTTTGATAGGTCAATCGTGTTGTATGATGGCTTCATGTATGGGATCATAAACAATAAATAGTATCTTCGAAAAAGGATAGTTTTGTTGACAAGAGGTATTAACAGTCAAATAAAATTTTACAAGATGGAGTTAGTGTCAAAAGAGAACATTTTTGGGAAACACAGTTAATGTTTGTAAAGTTTTCCATTGACAACAGCTTAAAAAGGATTAATAGTTATGACCAAAGTAAGGTGTGTTGAAAAAGTGTTCAGTCCAGATGCATAATTAATTCTTAGGGTTCGTTCTTCTTGAACGAAAAATAATTGTGTTGTCAAATGAAGTTTTTTGAAAATTAAAGGATTCGACATTGTTGAGTCTTTAAAATGAAGTTAGTGAAACAATCTTAAAATGAACATTTCAGAAAGTGCCTTGAACAGACTTAAATATAGTAAACAAATACTTGTATCAGAAGTGTGGTATCAGATCTTAGGAAATAAGATGGTAAGAACCTTCGAAAAATGTGAAGAAGTTATTCCGCTGTATGGAACAAAAGTTGAGCCATATAGACGGATATTGGCTTGTCATATTTTGCCAAACTACTATAGATGGATATAGCGTTTAAAAAGATTTGGAAATCATAAAATTGAAAATCTTTTTTATTGACAAATTGCTGCTACATCAACACTGCTGCCAGAGAGTTTTTTGACACTGCTTGTACTTGAGAGCGTAGATGATTTGGTTTTAACAAACATCTACTCTTACTGTAAATAAAGTCTTAGAAGATCCTGATTTTTTCTGCAGCTCTTGTTCACTCTCAAATAATTAGAAAACAGTATTTGTCCACTCTGTACCAACAAAAAGACGAATATACATCCTGCTTGAATATAGACCGATATTCCTTCTCTTCAAGGTTATCAAATCGCAGATTTATTAAATAGTTAACTAATATCTTGAAGACTCAAAGCTTTCTAATGGCGTCATGGTTTACTTACTTACTTAGGTCCTCAGACCTGTTAAGTCCGTTGGGAACCCCTTAAGGGGCATAGGGCCTCTACTACGCCTACGCGCCATCGTGTACGGTTTCCGGAGATGTGTTTCAGCTCCCTCCAACTCTTGCCTAGTGACGCTGATTTCGCCTAGATTGTCCTGCGCCATGTGCTTCTCGGTCGTCCGGCTCTTCTTCCTTCTTGTATGAGAGGATTCCACTGCATTGCTTGGCCTGCAATACAGTCGTTACCTTTTCGAAGCGTTTGTCCAATCCATTGACATTGCGTCATAGTTTAGCTCACTATAAAACAGTGGAATAAATCCACTGTTATTGTAATCGTAATTGTAATTTTTATAAATCAAAAAAACTGAAAAAAAAATCGACACCTCGAATATTTTTCGAAAAAAAAAAGAATAATTGTATCTCCAAAACAATTTTGTGCAACGAAGAAAAACGTTTTTGACATAATATGATAACATTTTGAGAAAAATCGAATTGACAATTTTTTATAAAAAAATAAAAACATAAAAAAAACATAACGAAAAGTTGGTAAGAATTGATTTTAGACTAAAATATGTTCAAAAATTTGAGATATTGGCTTTAAACTAATTTCACCTTTTAAAAAATATTGTTGTCAACATTCAGTAAAAGTTTTGGGAAAAATCGAATTGACAGTCTTTTTACAAAGAAGCCTAAATAAAACATTACCAAAATTTGCTAAAAATTGAAATATGAAATTTCTTTTCAAAAATTAAAAATATTAGCTTCAAACTAATTTTATCTCATAAAAAATATTGTTTTTGAAATTCAGTAATTTTTTTTATAAAAATCTAACAGTCAGTTCTTTCATAAAATATTAAAATCTACAAAAAATAGTACGCAAATGCTACTAAAATTGGTAAAAATTGGTTTTCAACTAAAAATTATTAAAAATAGATTTTGAAATCAAACTGTTTTATCATATCCAAAATATTGTTAGTTATTTTTAAATTTTTTAGAATAATTCAACAGAAAACTTTTTTAACAAAAAACGAAAACTTTTTTAACAAAAAACGAAAACTTTTTTAACAAAAAACGAAAACTTACAAACTTTTTAAGCAAGACGAACCGGCAGACGGGATGGGATGGGAAGTTATCAGTGTGGGTCGTATCCTAGTCTTTTTTAAATTCCCATAGGAAGTTATTGTAATTATATTATTATAACATTTCTCGACGTTTCAAGGTCCCTAGAGTCGAAATAAAAGATTTTTAGAAAGATGTCCGTACGTCCGTACGTCTGTACGTTCGCGACGTTTTTTTCGTCGTCCATAACTCAAGAACCAGAAGAGATATCGACTTCAAATAAATTTTTTTATACAGATAATAAGGCAGAAAGATGCAGAAAGGGCTCTCAAGAAGAAGAACATTTTGGTTAAACCTAAATATATCATGAACCAATGATGCTAGAGACTTGAATTAAATTTTATAATATATATTGTAACGTAATACAAAACAATTATATTTTTGGAAAAAAATCCAATTAACGGTTTTTTTATAAATAAAAAAAAAACGGAAAAAAATAATTCGTCACCTCGAAAATTTTACGACTAAAATATGATTTCATCTCCAAAACAATTTTGTGCAACGAAGAATAATGTTTTCGACATCTGATACAATTTTGAGAAAAATCTAATTGACAGTTTTTTTTTATAAAAAATAAAAACCTAAAAAAAAACATTACTCAAAATTGGTAAAAATTGAATTTCGACTCAAATATTTTTTCAAAAACTTGAGATTAAGGCTTTAAACTTATTTTATCTTATATGAAATAGTGTTTTCAACATTCTTAAAAATGTTGAGAAAAATCGAATTGACAGTTTTTTATTAAAAAAAATTAAAAACCTAAAAAAAAATTAATAAAAGTTGGTAAAAATTGATTTTCGACTCAAATATCTTTTCAAAACTTCGAGATATCGGCTTTGAATTACTTTAATTTTTCAAAAAAAATTGTTGTCAACATTCAGTTAAATTTTTAAGAAAATCAAATTGACAGTTTTTGTACAAAAAATTAAAAACCCAAAAAAAAATTTAACAAAAGTTGGTAATAATTGATTTTCGACTCAAAAATCTTTTCAAAAATTTGAGATAATGGTTTCTAACTAATTTTAACTTATAAAAAATATTGTTTTCAACATTAGGAAACATTTTGAGAAAAATCGAATAGACAGTTTTTTTTTACAAAAAATAAAAACCTAAAAAAACTTATAAAAGGTGGTAAAAATTGATTTTCGACTCAAATATCTTTTTATAAATTTGAGATAATGGCTTCTTACTAATTTTAACTTATAAGAAATACTGTTTTCAACATTCGATAAAATTTTGAGAAAAATCGAATTAACAGTTTTTTTACAAAAAATAAAAACCTTAACAAAAAAAAAACCAAAACTTGGTAAAAATTTACTTTTGACTCAAATAGCTTTTCAAAAATTACAAATATTGGCTTCAAACTTATTTTATTTCACAGAAAATATTGTTTTCCATAATCAGTAATTTTTTTTAAAATAGCCAACAGTCCGTTTTTTCATAAAAAAATAAAATCTATAAAAAATAGTACGCAAATTTGGTAAAAATTGTTACATATAGACAAACTTTTAAGCAAGACACATCGACAGGCGAGATGGGAAGTTATCAGTCCCATTCCAGCCTTTTTTTTAAAAGATTTTGATAAAGTTTGGCATTTGAATTTAGATGAATTACTCCTTTTTCGGATTAGAATGTAGCCTTCGGAGCGTTAAGAACAAGTAGTATTGGATGGGTTCAAGTATTAAAACCACAAACTAAATAATGGTGTTCCCCAGGGCTTTGTCCTGTGTCCCATACTTTTTCTCATTTTTATAATTGATTTTATGTATGAAACTTGTAGTCCTGTTTCACTGAGGACAGTGCCCTAGCTTTGCTTTTCATAATTGTTTTTAAATGTACAACCCTACTTCTTGGTTGTACTCCCATCTTTAACAGCAATGCATTATAAATTTACTGAATTCAGAACTCAATGCTGCCTCCTGTCTTTAAAGCTTAATTTACCATCTTTGCCCCCTGCATTAAATAAACTAAACATTTTAAAATTTTGTGAATCGGATTTGGTACTTAACTAAATATCTTTCAAAGTATTAAAATAAAAGCGTTTGAATTAAAATCTTTGATTCATTAACGTGCTTTGCTTGAACACCATTGTAAAGTCTCTAATCTCATCCTTTTTTGAAGTTTTTTTTTTTTGTACGGATCATGTTCTTGCAAAATATCATCAGAATTGTTCCTCAATAAATACTGTCGAATATTATTTTGCTTCGTACTGTGATAAGGAGTATTTCGTTCTTTTGCCGTACTTCACGAATGTAGAATGCCTCTGTCTTCCTCTTTCATCGTAACATTCCTCTTGGTGCTATGAAGGGTAAAATCTTTTCTATCTACCATCGATGGTGGAGCAATTTACCCAACTGCATTATATCTATAGGAAGATATGGCCCACCTATAACAAAACCCGTACAAACGATCTTCTATGCAGGCCAAGGCAAGACATAGCCAGGATTGTTGCGGTTTGTACCGGACATTGGCCTATAGGAGTTCATGTAGAGAAGTTGGGTATCTCTTACCAAACCTTTTGCCGTAGTTGTAGTGACCAAAGAGAAAGTGAAACGATAATCCATTTCCTCTGCAAATGTCCTGCTTTGGCAAACACTAGAATGAAATGCTTTGGAAAAGCATTCTTTCACGAACTTTATGAGCTATCTGAGACAAAGATTAGAGACCTAATCTTTTTTCTCAATGCGACAAAATGGCTCTAACATAATCGCTATGAAGCTTCTCTATAAATCTTTCCCTTTCTATCAAAGGTCAAACGAGTTTTGGTATCAAAACGGCGCACTACAACGCTAATTGGATCTCAGGCTAGGTTGCCTTGAGATCGCCATTTCTACCATACCATACCATTCAGAAATCCAAATCTAATGTGCACCAAAAGCTCCTTTCAAACCCTCTCGATTGAGCTAGTAAATTCATCGAATCAGAAAGGTCAAGTTCCAAGTTCAAGTTTGTAAAATCTTCGTATTCAACATACAAAAATAATTATAAATAAAATGACCTCGCATAGAGTTAAATGAGCCCTTAACCAACTTGGAACACACCACTGGTAAGAGAGAGAGTTGATTGCGATGTTAAAGTCATATTACAAATATGGCATAATTTATCCGGTCAGCTATATTTTTTCTGAAGTGATCTCAAAAAATTATAAAGCTACGTTTTGTGCATTTATTACCTTTTAAAGTAATCTTTCACCTTGCTTCAAACTTTTTTCCTTAACATGAACTTAACCTTTAAAAGGTGATTGATGTTCTTAAGTGTACGCGCTTACAAAATTTAATGCGTAGTTTCCCTCGTCATATACCTAGGTATACATACCTGAATCCTATGTACAGTACATATGCACAAACCTTGCCTAGAAAGTACGTTGGTTCTCCTATATCCCAGCAGGACGATGGTGACTTCTTATTTGCAAAAAAATAAAACCTGAACGATAACTTTCCAGCCTTCGAAACAAATACTTATAAAACGTGAGTGAATGTAAAAACGAAGGTAATATGTACTTCTTATTATCCTTGAATTGAAAAAGGTACAAGTACATGGGGAGCTACCTCTTCCTGGCATGAGGCTCAAAAAAAAAATACGAAAATAACATTCCCACATTTTTATTCTTGTTCTTTTCGAGGATAATAATTATTTCAATGTCAAAAACTGTGACATGGGTTTTGCAATATTACATAATTATGAGTTCCTTTTTTGGATCAGGGTTAAGGTATAGCAATACGACCAAGGTATGTAGTACCTTTGCCCTGACAACGCAAAGTATGTATATGTTTCACAGGAAAACAAAATGCAAAAACATGAATTTATCCAACCGTAATTATTCAAGCCAAGTCGTTTTAACATGGGAAGTCGAGGGTCGATTTATACCAATTCGTTTTTTTTTAAAACTCATTTTCCATTTGTTTTTCCTTAAATGGAGAAGAACATCCTTTTTTTCTCCCATGTACATATTCTGAGTGAGTCAAAATAGCCTTACATATTCTTGTATAAAAGTGATTTATGTGCATTTAAAAAAAAGGCAACAATTTTCCGGATTCTAAAAATCTAATCACATGGTATTAGCCCATTCCAAAGATCAGCAAAACGAAAAATAAAAGGTTTCCTTTCGTTTTTTTCTGATTATATGTATAATTCCTTTGGGCCAGACGAAATCGATTAGAGATTTCCTTTTTTTCTCTGCATGAAAGGAAGGATTAGGCTTTTCCATGTAATTCAAATTGGACGTATTGGAAATGAATTTCAGAGTAATCAGGCCACAAAAGTTATGGTAATTTGAAAATTAATGTTGGAACTTTTTGGGGGATGAATAGGTTTGTAAAAAGCATATACATTTAAATACGTGGATGGCACATATGTATAAAGTTAGTTGTGTTTAACAGAACAGAATTTAATAATGTACAGGGTCTTTCATTTAGTACTTGCCTAAATTTAAATAAAACAAAGTGTATGTGAGATACCATCGAAGTTTCGTATTCTTTTTAAAATCGAAAGGTATTGCATGGAATATAACATTCTCCAAAAGTTCATCGCTTTGGAAAAAGCGTAACGGGGTCAATGCTTGCAATTTGACCGTACTGTACTGTGTCACGTTTTACCACCGTTTTACCCCCTATTGCATTGTTCGGTCTTGGATCGTATGTGGATTGAAGTCATACCAAATTTAATAATTTTATTTTTTTTGACGTATCCATTTGTCCAAAAAATGGGAATATTCGCTGAAGTTTCCTACTGTTCCAGACCGCAAAGTTGGCATTCAGCAAATAGAAGTTAGTAGATAGATAGATAGATAGTTTCTTTATTTTAAGATATAAATTATTAACAAATGTTTTTCTTTAAGAATATGGACATGGCGGACAGACGGCAGAATTGTCTGCCTGATCGACATTTCATAACAAGAACACAATTTAAATGTAAAGAAGTTAAAATTCAAATAATAAACATAAGTTCAACTAATTATATATAAACAAAAAAAAGAAAATAATAGTTTGTTAAAGCATCAAGTGCGAATTAAACAATTTTGAGATGATTTTGAAATAAAAAAAATATATATCAATTTTTACATGATTTGAAACACAAAATATTAAATAGGAAAAAAAATATCAATTTTTACATGATTTGAAACACAAAATATTAAATAGGAAACTTTCAATTGCAATAACTGGTTGTAGAGTTATGGAAAACTATTGCGGTAATTTAGAGCATGTTTGCAGTATCTATAGACAGTTGACCATCCAAAGTCTCCATTAAGGATTTCATAGAGCTGAGTTGGGGGAAGAAAACTCAGTTCGAAATACAACCGACGAATCTCTTGAAGTAGAGGACACGATGCAAAGAAGTGTGTGATGTCTTCTGGTTCGCCGGTGTTACAAAGGCTACAGATTTGTGGAAGATCAGTTCGATGCGGCATAGAGTTAAGATTCAATATTTCCACTCGGGCTCTAAATATGTAACTTATAGCCTCAGAAGAAAATTCGTTACTGAAATAATTAGCCTGTGATGATATTTGGTGATTGAGGTTTCTATACACATTTCTTGATAATGTTGTTGAAGCTCTTGAAAGATGTTCTCTGAAGATATGTTCATCAGTTCTGGCGATCAGATCATTGAACATGTTGTGCTATTGATTCAAATTGGACTCCAAAAAGAATAAATTACTGCCATATGAAGAAGCTATCTGGTTCCATTCCTTAAACGGGGAGGCATTTGTTTGCATAAGCCTTGTCATAATAGATTTGTGAAGGCTTCTTTCATCGCTCCTCATAACTTTCAATATGTAGTCTGAGTTGGTTTTAAGATTTGTAATGTAAAGAGGTGTTATGCCAGACTCTATATATATAGCATAATTGGGTGTTGAAGAAGGCAATCTGAACAAGCGTTTGAAGAAATACCTTTGCACGGCTTCAAACTCCTCTAGTTGTAAATATCCAAAAACTTGGGTACCGTAGCACATGCAGCAGTTCACAGTTGTTTGAAAAACACGATATTTGGAATTAAGATCGATTTTTTGGTTAGAGTAAAACTTAGTCCACATCAAGTTTAGAGCTACTTTGGCTTCGTTGCTTTTTTCTTTCACGTGTTTCGAAACATTAAGATTGTAAGACAGCAAAACTCCAAGATATTTGAAATAATGAACGACCTCAATAGGCGCGTTGTTTAGGGACCAGTTTTCTTCTGCGAGTCTTCTTCTTTGACGCGGTTCAAAAATCATTATTTTTGTCTTGTTAGTATTGACGCAGAGACTCCATGATTCACAAAATATATTTAGTTTGTTGATTTGCAGCTGAAGGGTAGATGGATTGTCAGCCAGTAAAACTAAATCGTCGGCGTAGAGCAAAACTTTGATTTGTATACCGGCAAAGAGTATTCCTCCCGGAAGTACATCACAAACGTCATCAATAAACAAGGCGAATAATATCGGGCTTAATATACACCCATGGGGGACACCTGATGTTGTTTCAAACCATTCAGAGAATTTAGTTCCGTCCCACACTGAAGCAGTAGATGAGGCAAAAAATTTGAAATAAAACATTAAGAATTTACGTGAAATTCCTAAGGATGACAATTTGTACATCAAGGCTTTCTATTTACCTTGTCAAAGGCTGCTTTAAAATCCACAAAACAGGCATACAATTTCTTTTTCTGCTCAATCGACCTCCTGGCAATACTCGTCAGAGCGAATATATGGTCTTGCGTTGAAAAACCCGACCGAAATCCTGCCTGGAACATGGTGAGTCGGTTGTTGTTCTCAATCCATTCCGTCAACCTTTCATAAAGAATTGAAGTTAGAATCTTTCTTAGCGAGTTGAGAATCGAGATTCCTCTATAGTTCTCTGGCTGATTGGTATCTCCTTTTTTGAATATTGCGAATATAACCGCTTTGTTGAAATTGTTTGGAACAAAAGAATTTTCATAAAGTTTGTTAAAATATGCCAGAAGATGATTTTTAAACGGTTCCGTACTATTCTTGTAGAATTCAATCGGAATGCCATCTATGCCAGGAGCCTTATTATTTTTCATTTTACTCAGAGTAGTTTCAAGCGCAGGTCGAGTAATAAGATTATCCAGTTCGCAGATAGTTACATTGGGTTGTGCATAAAAGAAAGCATGGTGATTCTCATCAGCCGACAAAAGAGTTTTAAAATGAGCTGCTAGTGTCTCAACTTCGAGCATAGTCACCATGCTTCTATCACGACCACCCAGCTCACGAACACTGTTCCAGAAAGCCTTCGAGTTCTTACAATTTGCCAGTTCTTCTGCAACATTGTTGACGTAGTCAACTTTTTTTTTTAGAACAAAGTCTTTTGAAATATCTGTTAATATGAAGATAAATGTTTTTAAAAATTAGAGCATTTGTAGATCTGAACAACTTAAGATAAACAAATGAAAGTTTACGGAGTTTCGCACAATCATTATCAAACCATTTGTTTTTTGGTGTACAATGATTTCGGCTGTTGTTACTGTGGGCAAATGGTGCTGAGGCCTTGATAACTCTTGTAATATGTTCATCATAACTTTCTAGACTGTTATTTTGACACAAAGGAATAGTGCTGATGTTACGGCTTAGTAATGATTTGAAGTTAGTATCTTTGGTTGCTTACAATCAACTTCTTGGTTAATTGAATTTTGTACGGTACAAGCTTTATGTCCTATTACAAGCCCATGTCACGATGTCCATTTTTATGCTGATTCTAAAGGGTTTTCCAATAAGAAATTTCATTTTGAATATCCCACCTTTTGGAGCTGTCATCTTTAAATTTTTTTTTTTTTTTCATTTTTATTGTAGCAAAATATAAATACACTATTAAATATGGCAGAATTGCACAATTTACATAGATATGGTTATGAACTACCTTACTAATGACAATTAACATTATTTTTTTGATAAAAGTTTCGATTGAAATTTAAATTAATTCGAAGGAAAAACTACAACAAAACCTTCATTCAAAATAATAACAATAATAATACATTGGTAATACAATAAATTATCGTCTTAGAAGAGATGAGAGAAGGGGGGTAGGTAAATTATTAGACAAATATATTTCAATCAAGATATATGTACCAGTAGTTATTTTACAATTAATAGTATGTATGATCAATAATTACCAAATCAGTCTTATAGTCAACTAAAAATAATATCACAGTTAGTATCACTTAAGAAATAATTAAATACTTAATTAAATAAATAAACAAACTATTAAATTAATAAATTAATAAATAAATAAATAAAAAATATTTAAATAAATAAATAAATAAATAAATAAATAAATAAATAAAAAAATAAATGAATAAATATATAAAGAAAAAAGAGGCTGGGATGCGACCCACACTGATAACTTCCCATCCCGTCTATCGATTTGTCTTGCTTAAAAGTTTGTCTAAATGTATCAATTCTTACCAAATTTGCGTTCTATTTTTTGTAAATTTTATTTTTTTTATGAAAAAACGGACTGTTGGATTTTTATAAAAAAATTATTGAATATAAAAAACAATATTTTCTGTGAAATAAAATAAGTTTGAAGCCAATATTTTTAATTTTTGAAAAGCTTTTTGAGCCGAAAATCAATTTTTACCAACTTTTATTAATTTTTTTGTTTAGGTTTTTATTTTTTGTAAAAAAACTGTCAATTCGATTTTTCTCAAAATTTGTCCTAATGTTGAAAACAATATTTCTTATAAGTTAAAATTAGTTAGAAGCCATAATCTCAAATTTTTGAAAAGATATTTAAGTCAAAAATCAATTTTTACCAACTTTTGTTAAATTTTTTTTTCGGTTTTTAATTTTTTGTAAAAAAACTGTCAATTCTATTTTTTTCAAAATATTACTGAATGTTGAAAACAATATTTTTTGAAAGATAAAAGTAGTTTAAAGCCAATATCTCAAAGTCTTGAAAAGATATTTGAGTCAAAACTCAATTTTTACCAACTTTTTTTTTTATTTTTTTTAGGTTATTATTTTTTGTAAAAAAAACTGTCAATTCGATTTTTCTCAAAATTTTTCCTACTATTGAAAACAATATTTCTTATAAGTTAAAATTAGTAAGAAGCCATAATCTCAAATTTTTTAAAAGATATTTAAGTCGAAAATCAATTTTTGCCAACTTTTGTTAAATTTTTTTTTCGGTTTTTAATTTTTTGTAAAAAAACTGTCAATTCTCTTTTTTTCAAAATTTTACTGAATGTTGAAACCAATATTTTTTGAAAGATAAAAGTAGTTTAAAGCCAATATCTCAAAGTTTTGAAAAGATATTTGAGTCAAAACTCAATTTTTACCAATTTTTTTTTATTTTTTTTTAGGTTATTATTTTTTGTAAAAAAACTGTCAATTCGATTTTTCTCAAAATTTTATCAGATGTCAAAAACATTATTCTTCGTTGCACAAAATTGTTTTGGAGATGAAATCATATTTTAGTCGTAAAATTTTCGAAGTGACAAATTTTTTTTTTTCAGTTTTTTTGATTTATAAAAAAAACCGTTAATTGAATTTTTTTCCAAAAATATAATTGTTTTGTATCACGTTACAATATATAATACAAAATTTAATTCAAGTCTCTAGCGTCATTGGTTCATGAGATATTTAGGGTTAACCAAAATTTTCACCTTTTTTTTAAACTGCTATGGTAAAAAAACCACCCACGCAATTTTCTTGAGAGCCCTTTCTGCATCTTTCTGCCTTATTATCTGTATAACAAAATTTATTTGAAGTCGATATCTCTTCTGGTTCTTGAGTAATGGACGACGAAAAAAACGTCGCGAACGTACGGACGTACGGACGTACGTACACACGCACGCACAGACATCTTTCTAAAAATCTTTTATTTCGACTCTAGGGACCTTGAAACGTCGAGAAATGTCAAAATTTTCAATTTGTCAAATCGGACCCATTACAATAACTTCCTATGGGAAGTTAATAATTTAACAATTAAATAAATTCACAATTAAATAAATAAGTACATAAATAAATAAATAGTCAAATAAATAATTTAACAATTAAAGAGAAAAAAAGTAAAATAAATGTACAGATACATATACATAAATAGAACTGCACATAACTTAAAAAGAGAAAAATAATTATATAATCAACAGTAATTAAGAATGAATTTCAAATATAATTAAGCAAACAAATTTATCAAAAAACATAGCTTTTTAATAAATATAAAGCTGACTGTAATAAATACAAGTACATATACTCGTACATCTATACTACTATATAAAAGCGAAACCATTTTAAAGTTTGTAACGCACGATCTCAGAAAGTAGTCAACCGATTTATTTGAAATATATTTTATTATTTTTTATATTGTTATGAGAGTGTTTATGGCTTTAATTTTTTTTTATTAATTATTTGTCAAACTTAAATATTATTAATTTTACATTTGTTGTCCATTTTTTTTTTCATTAGTTGACTTATACAACCACTCATATCTTAAAACCTATACAATAATCGACAAAGATTAGCATTGCTTCATAAATATTATATTGTTGTGCAAATTTTAAGCCTAAAATCACTTCTAAGTTAAACATACAACCTAAGAAACAAATAAAAACAAATTATAAAATTATAAACTTTTTGCATTTATTGTATCCAGGAAATTAGATTCCATCACAATCGCGAGGTCGCTGCTTTGTTTCATTTCATTATCATTCCAACATTTTTAATTTTCCTTTCTTCCCATGCTCTTTCTCTCTTAATATGTGTTCCATTTAATAGTTACGTTTTTTCTCTTACCTACCTCCCTTCCCTACATATTCAATTTTTCATTGTATAGTTCATCAACTAACCTACACACACACATTATTTTTTTGTTTCTCTAATTCTATCGTCACATATAAATAAACAGCGCCGTGCACATGAAATGCCGATTTATCTAAAGAAAAATTAGATCTTTTTTATTTTTCTGGTTCGAGGAAGTGAATAGATTATAATCCTTCCAATTTAAAAATAAAAAAAGTTCTATTATAATAGCTTGAATTACCAATTTTGTATCACTTCCTCGAACAATAAAACTGAAATTAAGTTAAAATTTTCTTTACAAATAACTCAAAGAAGGTACTTACAATGATATAGATAAAAAGAGCACACAAATGTAGGTAGGTTAAGTCAGTTGCACTGCACTGAACAGTGAACATGAGCAGATGGATAAAAAAATGTGTCTATGGATATTTGCACACGCATATCTATACTATCTATAGATGTATGAGAACATTAAAAACACAAATTTGTTTTTTTTTTACCGCAAACTATATTTTTCGGTTGCAAAAAAACGTTTCTAGGTATGAATAAAAGAAAGAAAAGAAGAAAATAGACACAAATTTCGTTTTGTTTTCAACTAAAAAATTGAAATGGTTTTGTATTTTGTTTGTTTTCACGTGCGGCTTGGCTTTTACTACGTATTTTACTTAAGTTTTTTTTTCTAAAGTGTTAATTTCGGTAAGGAAGTGTTTTTTGATTATAAACTAAAATTAATATTCATTGAATGTTTGAACAACAACAACAACTTAAAGGTGCTACCACTCATTGTTTTTGGCTGGAGATATACATAGCTATTTCGTGCTTTGCCACTTTTGCACTCATCAGTCTCCTTTTTTGTGGTGCTGAGCTTTAATCCAATTTTATTTGAAAAACTTTTTACACACACCATAGGATTCGAACCCACGCATATCAGATTTGCTCAGTCTTAGAAGTCGTGTGCACTACGCACTCCACTACTTTAGACCACTGACGTCACAGGTCGAGATGTGGAAATTGTTTATCAAATGCATTTGAAGCATCAACATTTTTATAAGCTCCTTTAAGTATGCTGTTTTGTTCCGCCTCCATTTTTCTCTATACCTTATTTCGATAGACTTACAATTCGTAGTACGTATCAAAGGGGGAGAGGTTGGAAGATCGGTAACGAACCAGATTATTTAGTTATTATTGTTGTTTTTTTATTGTACTAAAATTAATGTTATTGTAGAAAATATGCTCAGTCCCATTGAGAAATTTTTTCATGTGCTAATACTAATATTCAAAAAATGTTCGTGGTTACAATTTGCGAAGCAACGCGAGCACGGGTCGGCTAGTCAGTTATAATATAAAATTTGATATAAGTGAATTATCAGAAGATTTACAAGAGAATTTGTATTTTTCATATAATTTATGAATTCTTGCCTGCACAAAATCAATATTTGTTATGGTGTGCAATTCATAAGTGGAAAAATGCCACGGTAGATTTAACATCATCTTCAATAATTTATTTTGGCTTATTTGAAGTCTTTTAATGTGTGTTTTTGCATTTTCAAGCTGGTGACCCATAAAACATAATAGCTTGGAATATGGATTTGAAAATTATGAGTTTATTTTTGGTGCTAAGTTTGGACCGTCGATTTATGAATGGGTAAAGAATTTTAATAGTTAGATTAACTTTTTTAATTATTTGTTGTATATGTAGTCCAAAAGTGAGTTTTTCATCAAGATGAATTCTCAGATATTTAGCACTTTTTTCCCAGTTTAGAGTAGAACCACCAATTTGAAGATTGGTGCTTGGTAAGAGGCATGCTTTTCTTTTTTGTGTAAAAAAGATTGCCTGCGTCTTAGAAACATTTAATTTTATCTTCCATTCATTGAAATACTCTTGTATTGTATTTAAATCAAAATGCAGGTTGGTTTCTATTACGGAACCAACTGAATCTGATGCATAAATACAGGTATCGTCTGCAAAAATTCCCTTTTTTACAGTATCTTAGACTGGAAAAATCAGATGAGAATTAAATGTATAAGATCGGACCAAGAACTGATCCTTAAGGAACACCAGCCTCAATATTATACATTTCGGACAAACTATTATTGATAAAAACCTTGAATTTCCTTGAATTAAGAAAAGACTTTATTATCTTAATAAGATACATTGGAAAGTTCATTATTAATAGTTTGTGTATAAGGCCATTATGCCAAACTGTATCAAATGCCTTTTCAATGTCTAGTAGGACCATTCCAGTACTTCTTCCTATCGCTAAATTACTTTTTACATCTTTCGTTATTCTGTTTTGGTTGATTTGAGATAGCAATTTTATTTTAATAATTTTTTCAAAGCATTTGCTTAGTGAACTAAGGAGACTAATTGGCCTATAGCTAAGTGAATCACTGGCTTGCTTACCTGGCTTTAGGATAGGTATTATTTTTGCAGTTTTCCATTGTGATGGGAAATATCCTCGTTTAAAACAACAATTAAACAATTTTGTTAAAAATACTATACCAGATTTTGGAATATTTTTTAAATATATATTTTTAAGATTGTCAAATCCTATTGCCTTTCTAGTTTTTAGTGTTGACAACATAGTTTGTATGTCATTTGGACAAACAACATTATTATTTTCTTCAATTAAACTTGTATCTACTAAATGCATGGATGTATTGACTGCAGATTCAACTGTTGTATTACAATTAGACACTAAATGGTTTGCATGAAAAGTATGCGCTAAAGCGTTTGCTTTTTCGGAACTTGTAACCATTAACGAATTACCAACTTTTAGAGCGGGAATAAACGGTTTCTTTTTATTTATTACTTTTACAATATTCTAGAAGGGTTTACTAGAAACTTTTAAGTCTTGTAATTTACGATTCCAACAGTTATTTTTAAAAGTATTTATAGAATCTTTAATTAAGGCATTGAGAATTTTAACTTCTGAGAGCAGGTCAAGAATCAAGATCCCTATTTCTCATCCATCTAGTCCTTAATCTGTTCCTAACTTTAATCATTTCAATAATATTGATGACTCGATGTATAGGCTTTGTGTTGCGCGAGGGATTGCATCAACATCCAGGAATATTATACAGACAACTTAATCTGAAACTTGGTGAATGAAACTATTTTAGAGAAGAGTTTACAGTTTCGGAAATGAGCTTGATCTTCAAGATCAGAACGGAAATGCTCGATTTGAATTATAGACCACATAGAACAGACTTAAACCCTGTGTGTTCACTTTGCAACCTTGGTCAAAACGAAGATGTTTTGCATTTTTTAGCACTTTGTCCAATATTACAGGAAATCCGAAGGCTCTATTTTTATTCAGTTTTCTTTCCCAAGAGGAATGTGTCGGTGTACTAAACGGAGACCGTGGCTGGAAGCCTCTTATACGCTATGTCTCACATGCAAGAAAATATCGAAACGAGTGTTTGAATTTGTTTTGAGTTTTTAACAAGATGTTAAAGTGAATATATCTTCTCCCTTTTTTCGTTTTAACCAAACTAAAAGCCCTTAAAATAAAAAAAAAAAAAAATTGAAAAATATGCGGTTCTTTTTCCTATTTTTTTTTTGCTTTTTTTTCCCACTTACAAATCATTATCTGTTTTAGCTAAACTAAAAGCCCATTACCAATATTTTTCTTTTTTTTTAATTTTTTTGTTTTGACTAAACTAAAAGTCACACTTCTTATTGAACATATAACTACCTGTTATTGCTTTTTTATACTATATATATATCAAAATATACTTTAATGATGAACATTATTTCCATATGGTTCAATGATTCTTTTTTTTGTTTTGACTAAACTAAAAGTCACATTATGAAAATAATAATTTAAAAAAAAATGTTCTTCTTTAATATTTATATTTACATATTTTTTAACTATGAAACTTATTTTGTGAAATATTCTCTCTTTTTACTCAAATATTGTATTTTTTTTTTGTTTTTTTATTGAATTAGTTTTTTTTCCGGCAGATGGCTTATAAAGCCATGCTTTGTATATCTTTTATTATGAAATATTGTACTTATAAGAAAATTGAAAAAATAAAGAACTTATCTATCTATCTATCTTTAATGAAAATATTCCTTTCATAAATCAAAATTCCTACGTAAATATATTTTACTAATTAAACTTCTAGAACATTAATCAACAGAAAACAACTTAAACTAAAATAAAAAAATAACTTTTTACAAAAAAAAAAAAAAAAAAACATTGGAAAATTCTTAGCAGGCCCACTTTGGAAGCTATTTTTACGTGTCTCATCCCAATCTTTTTTCTCAATTTAAAAATTTAAAACCTTTTGTTGGAAAAATACCATATATTTGAGTTTCAAACCAAGTTTTTAACATTTTAACATAAAACTAAGAAAAAGTTTTAAGGAATTATTTTGTACAAAATTCTATGAAAACTCGTAGAAAAACATTTCAAAAAATATTTATATAATTTGAATTCTTGATGAATTAAAAATTACGCCGAAATTACAAAACAAACTTAAAATAAATTTTATTCACGGATTTCCTAAGAAGTTTGTTGACAATGTTGTTCGAAATACAAAACATTTGAATATTTTTTGATTGAGTCTGTATGTGTCTTGAGTTTCTTTTAAAAATTTAAAATAAAAGTCATCCAGAATTTCATTGCTAATCAAAAAGAACTTTCTTAACTGATTTATTTCTTGGAATCATTACCTTAAAATTTCTTTTTCATGTCATTTGTTCAAAAAAATACAAAATATATGAATTCCAAGAATTACTGACAAACAAACCCAATTTAAGGACTTTGCTGTATCAACGAATATATTCATGTCTTTTACCCTTCTTTTTCTTCTATAAACGCAACTTAGTTACGTGGTCTAATATCACTCGTTGGGATGTACCTCAATTTCCAAGGAATCCTTTAAGGAAAAAGTTGTCAAAAAGACGACCCATAATAAAACGAAAATACTTTACTAAACCAAACAATTCTACATAATATACAACAATAAAGATTACCATCAAATAGATTGATCCTTTTTTTTTGACAAAGTCTATATAACTTTGGTTAAAGAAGGAGTAGGTTTATTCAAATTCCTTAAAGACTTTCTCTCAAGCAAATTCTAAGAAAAAAGAAATAAGAACAAATATAAAGGGTTTCCAAAATTAAGCAACAAAACTTTCTCAGTTTGTTTGTTGGATATATGTATGTATATATATAAATATCTCCTCTTCCCATGTTACATGAGTTATTATTAACAACATAGTTTTCAGAAAATGACCCAAAACTTAACTTATTCAACTTCAAAGTTTCATAGATATGACATAATTAAAGAACCAACTATAAAATAGGACATACATAAAGCTTTATATAGATTTTCTTCGTTTACAAATTATTTGCGTAGGTTTTTCTTTAAGGAAATTGACTCCTTCCTTTCAATTTATCTGAATTAATCAATCTACATAGAATTAATGATCCTTGGACAAAGACAAACACTAACAGACCTTTAAATAGAAATCGATTCTTTTATTAAAAATCCTTCTAAAAGGATCTGGGGAGGATGGAAAGATATTGGGAAGTATAAAGTATCCTTGTCTGGGAATGTACAGGAATGACCTAATTGGTTTCCGGCTCTAGAGTTGATAGGGATAAGCTTTCTGGGGCACTTATACACATACATACATTTGAGAGTAAAATTGTATTCTTTTTCTATTTTCATGAGTTATGCAAAAGAAAGAAATAAGTGTAAGGTTAAGGGCCCCTTAATATAGAAGTCATCAGGAATCTCAGAGAAGCGTCCAAGCAAATCCTTTTTCCATGCAAGGAAAACAAATAAGAAAAACTTAAGTAAAGCATCAAGAATACTGAAAAAGAAAATGAATTTAAGAAGGAAAGCAACCAAGGCTCTTATTTGTTTTTTGCATGCATAAAAAAGGACATTTTCTGTCTACGGACACAAACACAAAAACAACTTCTCCTTCGCCAACGACACGATAAATGCTTTTGTGAAACTCACCCCTAGATGCCCTGTTATTGGTTTATCCTTCGACAGAAATGATAAATCCACAAAATAATGGGCTAGGACATTTTTATTTGTCTATTGCCAACAGATAACAGTATGGTGTACCTATACCTATCGACTCGACATACGCCTTCGTCGTCGATATCGGTCCTCGTTCTACAAGGCATTGCCGTAATCAATATCGTCTTTAAGTTCTTTCTTGTTAGATATTATGATAGGAAAACTCTAAAACTCTCTAAAGTTTGTTGTCTGTATCGTTGTCGTTAGTTAGTGTCGTTGTTTGGCTCATGGGAGGCGTCAAATCCTTAACAAAACGGTTAAACATTAAAGAAAATTGAAAATCTACAAAAGGATGTTAGCTGATTTGGGCTGTTCTGGGCAGTATACGCAATAAATATGTATGTAGGTACCTATTTTACACTAGTATATGTTTATGAGAACCTTTTTTAGTCCTTGCCGTTGTTGTTTGTAGTTCTGTTGTCGTCGTCATTTCATCGTCATCGTCATCGTAGTCGACATCGATTTGTGTTTGTATGGAAATGGTTTTGAGAGGTTTCTTTTCCAATAACAAGGATAACCCATGCTGAGCGAAATTCAATTCAGTTGGAAAATGGTTAGAAAATTGTTTTGTAAAACAGCGGCACACCAACCAAACTTTAAATGAGATGGGGACAATATTGTTGTCGACCTATAGCATAGGAAAAATGATGATGATTATAAAATGGAGAAAATATAAAATAAACTAAGTTTGTATAAATCGGTATTTTAACAATAGAATCAGTTTATACTTAATTTTATATCACATTGGAATAACAAAAACATGGCAAGATTTGACGTCTGTTTTTGAATAAAACGTAATTTCTTATGTCCATTATTTATCGAAAAACTGTAATTCAATAAGAGAATTTGTGTAATAAGAATATAATACAAAATTTGAAAGAAAATTAATGCACAATCAAAAAGGGACCTTTTTTCACTTAGGTACATTTATTTAATTAAGGATTTATTTGTTTGGGATTTTAAAATAATATCGGTCTAGATAAGATTGTTTCTTAAAATATATAGATAGACTTTTGACTCGCTTAAAAGAGCAATAAATACCAACAATCTATATATATCTATCTATATATATATAAAAATGAATTGCTGTTCGTTAGTCTCACTAAAACTCGAGAACGGCTGAACAGATTTATATTATCTTAGTACATGGAAGTTCCAAATTATTTCAATGATCAGAACTCACGGGAGATGATTAGCTTGGTTTTCAGGTCTCGATGTGGACTGCTCAATCTTAATGCACGAGCATTCAACAGAGAATCTGTAGGCATTTGTACAATCTGTAATCTCGATGCAGCCGAAAATACATACCATTTTGTAGGAGTCTGTCCCATATTCAAGACGTATAGAAAGAAGTTTCTAGGCAGTGAGCATCTTAATCGTGATCATTTTCTTAATATCCTCAATGGACAAAATTATACCAATCTCTACAACTTTCTTAGAAATGCACTACGTTATCGAAGTTTAATTATAAATGAGTATTCATAAAAAATCGCTAAGCTAAAACTAATTATACAAATTTATTAAAACTCTTTACCTGACAGGCAACTTTATAAGTTATTGTCATTAAATTTAAATTTTAAAGTTAAGAAAACTAAATTAACTATGTATATATTTCTTGGAAATAAAATTTTTTATCTATCTATCTATCTATCTATCTATTATCTTAGTCTTGAAATGTTCGTGGAGGTCTAGGGAAGGTTTAAAAGGCTAGAAAAAATCGAACAATTTCCGGGAAAACCCCAAAAACAGCCCTTTTCTATTTCCCATACAAACGTTTTCTAGAGTCAATTTGAACTTTATTACTATTCAATAAAGTTCATATTAAATTATAATCACTCACTGTTGTCTAAGCAATTTAGGTGTGTTCAAATTCAATCATATCTATGAAAATAGTCTTCGCGTGCGCTTTGGAGGATCTAATGTCGCGTTCCGAAAATAAACAAAAGTGAATCGCGAACGCGACAAAAAATGTAATAAACTATTATAGTACTGATTTCCAATTAATTTGGTCGGCTTCGCGAAACTTAATTTTAGCTAACTTCAGTTGTACCTGTATCAGATTATTTTTTCTTAAGTTTGATAAATTCTAAGTTTTGTCACAAATTAAGTTTCTGAACACAACCATAATATTTGAAATTAGATTTGACAACCAACTAATATGTCCATCATTCTGTCGCACTTCAGAACACGGAGATTTATGGCTTAAAAGTAAACTCCAAAAAAATAAATAAAAAAAATCAAAACACGGGAAAAAGTATTACGATTGACGATATTGAGTTACGATCATGGTTACGATATTCTATGCGTGCATCCTTCTATCTTTGTGAGTGACTAGTGACGATTACCGCTACGTGCGCGAGAACTTTCTTTATTTTTGTGATCCTTTGTTATAGTGACATTCCAAGTAGTGTGCTCTTTTTTTGTTGATATTTTGTGATAGTGACACTTTACTGTTAAGTTACTGTTAAGTGAGCGAGAATTTTTCTCATTTTGGTTAATTACGTTACGATGCCGAGGAGACTTAGGTCGTCGCAGTCAATCAAATGTGCGAAGAGCTACCTCACGTGCTAACCGCACTGATGACCAGAGAGAAACATATCAAGAAAATAGTCGTATTGCTATGTCAGAATTGCGTTATTTAGTGAGTGATAATGAAGTGGATAGGCGGCTTAGAATGCAACGAGTTCATGCACATCAAACACAACAACAGCGTGCACGACATGATGAAATTGAGCGAATCCGCAGACGCAGTGCTCCTGTGATTCTTGAACGAGCTGCATAGCATTCCACTATGATCCGACAAATCGGTAACAATTGGGGAAATGAAAATAATTTGTAAATATTGTAAGGTGTTAAAATACACTGGTGAATCTACTGGATTATGTTGTGCTGGAGGCAAAGTAAAATTGCCACAATCTGTCCCACCACCAGATCCTTTACGCTCTTTAGTTTCTGGGATTGGAAATGATTCTAAGCACTTCTTGGCCAACATTCAGAAATATAACAACTGTAACTGGGGCTACACATATTATACAAGACAATTTCATGCCCACTTTCAAGGTATTATACCAGAATATTTTATAATATTCAAGTTTGTACTAAAATATATATACAGCGTGTAACGGAAGGTGGTATCAACCCTGAACTAGGGGAATGTGCTCATGAAACTCAACAACTTTCCCCAACATCAACTGTTGCTGATGAACTTAATGCATGCCTTAAATCATCAAATTTGTGGCAGTACGTAAAGACACTCCAATTAACAAAAAACATGCGAGTATTTTTGCAACATGATGAAACTGCAAATGTGTTTACGAAGCAGTTGTTAGATATTGGAAATAATAAAGTTGCAATGGACACCTCGACCGGATTCATCACATTACCCACAGATTTCTGTCACATCACAGATTCAAAAGAGGAGCTTATTTAGCGTGTTTTCCCAGATATAGCGCAAAAGTTCAATAACCATAATTGGCTAGGTGAACGAGCAATATTGGCAGCGAAAAATAAAGATGTCGAGGGTCTCAATGCGATCATTCAGAATTTTCTTCCAGGACAGTTGGTTTCCTTCAAATCAGTCGACACCGCACCGTTATGAACCAGGATGACGTAGTCAACTATCCCACGCAGTTTTTAAATTCACTGGAATTGCCTCGATTACCACCTCACAATTTGCAGTTAAAAGTAGGATCAATTGTCATCATGCTGCGTAACATTAATCAACCTCGACTATGCAATGGAACAAGACTGGCTATGAAAAAGCTGCTGAATAACGTCATTGAGGCAATCATAAAAGAAAAATACGAAGGAGAGGATGTCTTGATCCCGCGAATACCGACAATTCCAACGGATTTACCATTCGATTTTTAAAGCTAACAATTTCCAATACGTCTGGCCTTTGCGATGACAATAAATAAATCGCAAGGACAGTTTTTAGAAGTTTGCGGAATGAACTTGGAGTTTCCCTGTTTCGCGCATGGACAATTATACGTAACGTGTTCACGCGTCGGAAAACCGTCTTCTTTGTTTATTTACGCACCACAAAACAAAACAAAAAATATAGCTTATGAGAAAGCTTAAAATTGATTAACAAATTGTATCATAACAGTGTGTGTCTGTTAATAAAAATTTAAACCTTATAAATAGCCAATATTTAAGGAAAACTCTGTTTTTTTATGTAAGCAACATGATGTGTCGAAAATAATAATAAAACTTCATGCTTAATTAAAAAAATGCTTTTTTTATTCAATAAGTTTTGTTTGTTTTGAAATTAATTTATACAAAAGTTTAGGTCTTTTATTTATCGATTGAGGCAGTACGAAGTCTGCCGGGCCAGCTAGTAATATATAAATTATTTGATAACTTATTAACCGGCTTTTTGACTGATCATCCAAATTATCAAGCATTACCTGACAATCTTAGGTACAATACATCGTGGTTTTCGATTTAGGGGTTTTCTATCAACCCACGTTCTTGTAGAAAAGTTCAAATTGATTATCAACTACAACGCTACAAAAAGTTTTCCAGAATAAATGAATAATAATGAAATACAGTAAAGTTGATGGTGTGCATACGCAACTGATGAGCGTTCTTAGAAGAGCGGGTATTACGGTTGAATTGTTTGAGGGGAGGAACGCAACTGGCTATTTCACTAGAGCATTGTGGGTGAAAATAGCGATAAAACAATGATAGACATGAGATTTTGCTGTGGTGTTCAAGAGAAGCAAATGCCTTGGTAATAGAACGATCTCCTATCATTCTTCGATTCTTTTCGATTCTATCCAAAAGACTCAAATTCGTTATTGGGTTACCAGTCCAAATATGAAAATAATACTCGAGTTTATGGACGAATAAAAGTTTTGTAGATTATAGCCATATCAGAAGGGTTAAAAAAAACTTCTTGCACCGTCGTCGGAGAAATCCTAAGCACCTAGGATCACTCCACAACAAGTGGTTTGTGATGCACATTGCACATACCCAAAACTGAAAGCTGTTCAGTCTCCTTAACGCAAGTAGCACCCATGGATAGTGGCATTGGGGGTTGGTTACGCTTTTGCGATAGTAGACAGCATTGAGTTTTCGAAACATTAAATTCTACACTGTTTTTGATTTCCCATTGGAAAATGCTGTCAAGATCAGAATTTATTGAGCTTATCATATGCTGCCGTTGGTAGTCCACATCCGAAGAACAAGGTAAGAATCTTAAATCGAATATGAAAGTCTAAGGGTACTGTCATCAGCGAAACAATTTAGTGAGTTAGAAGTTTCAGACAAAAGATCATTTATAAAAATAAGGAAGAGTGTCGGAGACAAAACGGAGCCCAGGGGGACACCAGCATTTATTTTGTGGGTATCAGATTTGAACTCGTCCAATACTGCTTGAATGGAACGGTCCGACAGGTAATTTCTAACCCTACAAAGAAGAGATTCATCAATACCAAAAGCAGGCATTTTCGATAAGAGAGTTTGATGACAAACTCTATCAAATGCCTTTAAAATATCAATTACAATAACCTTACTTTCTTCAAAACGATGTAAAGACTTGTTCCACTGTTCGGTGAGACAAATCATGATTATCACTAGTGGGCCTAATGCAACGAAAGCCATACAGCCGGTCATTAAGAAGTTTTCGGTCTTCAAGATATTTCTTAAGACGAAAATTGATCAGCATTTCCATGACCTTGGTAAGAATAGGGCTTAAGTGCAATTAAACGATAGTTAGAGGGTGATGGATAGATTCGCCTTTTTTAGGAACAGGCTGGATAAATGCTGTTTTCCATCCAGTCGGAAAGAGACCTATAGAACAGATGGGAGAGCTTACGAAGTGGTTTTTCAGCGTTGAAGAACACCTCTCCAGAACAATAGGGGGAATACTATCCGGCCAGCGGATTTGTGAATGTCAAGAACTTTTAGCTCTTTAGCAACTGCACGTGCGCGAAAGAATATTCGTCCATAGAATCGTGACATGACTATTCAAGTACAGGACTAGTCATGTCACTCATTGGCAGCATCGAGTTAACAGCAAATTGTGCTGCAAGCAAATGGGCTTTATCAATCGATTTTTCAAAAGGAAACGAGCGTAGGAACCGACGATAACGTAGTGTTACGCATATTTTTTTACAAATGACCCGAAATGTTTACTACCTTTGGGACAATGTAGTATTTTTTGCCATTGCCAAAATGCAAAAATTGAATGCGTCGAATATGTTCGTTAGAAGTCTTTCTAGAACTTAATCCGGCTTTCCTCATTGGGGTTGGCTTTATAAATCCGGAAACTTTTATCTTTGATTATAATAACCTCTTTACAGCACGAACCAAACCATAAGTTACTTGGCAAGTTTGAAGTCTAGTACTTTATCAACCACAATTTATTGTGTTCCGGTCTTCCGGAGACTTTGAAATAAATTCATCAGATTCAAGTTTTATAAGTTTATCTTTGAGCCTATGAAAATTTAATAAGTTCAATTTGACAAGGTTGAACTTTCAACAATCCTATTTCATTTATAATATGGACAATGTATATACGTAAAATGTGCAAAAATTCACGCCTGATGTTGTTATAGTGCAGAAGATATTCTTCTAAAAAAAACAACCTCCTTGCCCCCAAAAAATGGTTGCTGTAAAATACCTCCATTCGCTTACTACTATTTTTTGATTTAAATTAATCAAATAATAATAAAAACAATTTATCAAAACATCTGCGTCCAAGTGACAAAAATACATAAATCAAAAAGAAAATTGTTGTTTTCTATAAAAATGCAATTCATCGTTTTGTGAAAGTGTATAAAGTAATTCTTTGGTCAAATCTAAGGACATTTGAATAAAGAGATATCCTTAGAAAACATGAATGTTCCCAGTTTATATAAACCTCTTTCTATTATTTATTATTGCAAGTCACCATCATCACCCGTATATAAGAAAAGTCCTGTGTTTCGTCCTTTCTTATTTAATTCAAACTTACAATTTCTTGCAAACCATCAATCATAAATGATATGTGACCAAACATTTTCTTTCATTTCTTATCACAAATAAAACACCTACTCCCTTATCTTCTGAATCCAACCTTTGAACAGGATAAAACATATGTATGTATGTAATGTAGTACTAACCAGGATGAGGGAAGGTAAGAAAAAGCATCAACATAATATAGTGGGAAATATTTAAGTTTTTTCATCCTACTTTTTTTATACCAAGTAAACATTGTTCAATGTATAAGGACATCAAGGACATCAAGAAAACAACATATACAGGAAGTGAGGTTGGTGAAAAAAATTCATTACTCAAGAGGCTTAAATGAGCCTAAATCTCTTTATGGCAATATCTATGTATAGTGAAGATACAGAGTGTGATATGCTGTGACGGTGAGACGGTGTTAACATATTCCCCCAGCATCATTACTCTCACCTTTTGCTTTATCCTCCAAAGGATCATAAAAAACATGTGTGATGGAAAAGTCAAAGTATAAAACATGTGTATAGTAGATAGAGTGTGCTATATACATAGCCACATAGGTTTTATAACATTGGTGATGCGGGCTTGAAATAGGTGATAATATGTTGTGAGTGGTTCTACTTTATGCGTAATGAATTCACTTCCAATCCTCAAAGTGAAAATCGAAAAAAATCACGGTGCGTTTATTTGAAAGTTTATAAAGAATTTATACCAAGTCAAAATCTTTAACTTTTTATACGCGTATGTAGGTAATTTTCTTAACTGTACACATAAAGAAATTCAATTGATTTTTCGATAACCGATTAGAATATTTTCCTATGGGAAATTAATGATTAATTGAAAGTACATTAATATATAATTATAAGTTGCGACAAATACTGAGTCTCTTTTTAACTTCCCATTGGAAGTTATTGTAATCGGTCCGATTTGTCGAATTATATTATATATATATTTTTGGAAAAAAAAATCCAATTAACGGTTTTTTTATAAATCAAAAAAAACTGAACAAAAATATTTGCCACCTCGAGTATTTTACGAACAAGAAATAATTTTATCTCCAAAACAATTTTGTGCAACGAAGAATAGCGTTTTTGACATCTGGTAAAATTTTGAGAAATTTTGAGTTGGTAAAAATTGATTTTCGACTCAAATATTTTTTCAAAAATTTGAGATTATGGCTTCCAACTAATTTTGTCTCATAAGAAATACTGTTTTCAACATTCGGTAAAATTTTGAAAAAAATCGATTTTACAGGTTTCTTATAAAAAAATAAAAACCTACAAAAAAATTAACAAAAGTTGGTAAAAATTGATTTTCGACTCAAATATCTTTTCATAACTTTGAGATATTGACTTTACTAATTGTATCTTTTAAAAAATATTGTTCTTAACATTCAGTAAAATTTTGAGAAAAATCGAATTGACAGTTTTTTTACAAAAAATAAAAAAACTAAAAAAACATTACTAAAAGTTGGTAAAAATTGGGATTTGGACTCAAATATCTTTTCAAAAATGTGAGTTACTGGCTCTAGGCTATTTTTTTCTTTTTAAAAATATTGTTTTCAACATTCAATAAAATTTTGAGAAAAATCGAATTGACAGTTTTTGAACAAAAAATAAAAACGTAAAAAAACAATACTAAAACTTGGTAAAAATTTTTTTTCGACATAAAATAAAATAAAATAATTTATTAAAACTTTACATCATTCTTCGATGTTTAAAATTATTTTGAAAGAAATAACCAATCATGTAAGATAGTGCAATCAATTTTTTCCCTCCGTAATTGCAATCATTTGATAGCAATCATTCAAGACTTCATGCATTCATGCGTTCACTTGAAGTCTTTGCGTTCTTTTGATGTCTTTGCATTTTTTGCATTCTTAAGTAAAATTTCACTACACATACTTTTAAAATTTGTATTCCAATATTTTGGTGTCTAAGATCGAAAATCGGTGATTGACGCCGAAAATAGGTGTACCCACATTTTGTGTAGTGACATTTCACTTAGAAGTGCAAAGACTTTAAGTGATTTTAAGTAAATGCAAAGAATGCACGAGTTCTCAAATGATTGCAATCAATTAATTGCAGTCAAATGATTGGAGACTTATTGTGATATTATACAAAATTGTGAAGTGCAAATAAATAATTATTGAAAAACTGAAAACACAAAATATTTGTCACTTCGGATATCATTTTATTCAACAAAGAATAAACGTTTTTAACATCTTGTCAAAAATCGAAAAAAGAGGCTGGGTTACGACCCACACTGATAACTTCCCATCCCGTCTGTCGATTTGTCTTGCTTAAAAGTTTGTCTATATGTATCAATTTTTACCAAATTTGCGTACTATTTGTTGTAGATTTTATTAACTTCCCATAGGAAGTTATTGTAATGGGTCCGATTTGTCAAATTGAAAATTTTGACATTTCTCGACGTTTCAAGGTCCCTAGAGTCGAAATAAAAGATTTTTAGAAAGATGTCTGTGCGTGCGTGTGTACGTACGTTCGTACGACCGTACGTCCGTACGTTCGCGACGTTTTTTTCGTCGTCCATAGCTCAAGAACCAGAAGAGATATCGACTTCAAATAAATTTTGTTATACAGATAATAAGGCAGAAAGATGCAGAAAGGGCTCTCAAGAAAATTGCGTGGGTGGTTTTTTTACCATAGCAGTTTAAAAATAAGGTGAAAATTTTGGTTAACCCTAAATATCTCATGAACCAATGACGCTAGAGACTTGAATTAAATTTTATATTATATATTGTAACGTAATACAAAACAAGTATATTTTGGGAAAAAAAAAATCCAATTAACGATTTTTTTTTATAAATCAAAAAAACTGAAAAATAAAATTTGTCACCTCGAAAATTTTACGACCAAAATATGATTTCATCTCCAAAACAATTTTGTGCAACGAAGAATAATGTTTTTCACATCTGATAAAATTTTGAGAAAAATCTAATGGACAGTTTTTTTTATAAAAAATAAAACCCTAAAAAGAACATTACTCAAAGTTGGGAAAAATTGAATTTCGACTCAAATATCTTTTTAAAAGTTGAGACTTAGGCTTCAAACTTATTTTATCGTATAAGAAATATTGTTGTCAACAATCAGTAAAATTTTGAAAAAAATCAATTGGACAGTTTTTTTACAAAAAATAAAAACCTAAAAAAAAAATTAATAAAAGTAGGTAAAAATTGATTTTCGACTCAAATATCTTTTCAAAACTTTGAGATATTGGCTTTAAACTACTTTCATCTTTCAAAAAATATTGTTGTTAACATTCAGTAAAATTTTGAAAATAATCAAATTGAAAGTTTTTTTACAAAAAATTAAAAACCGAAAAAAAAATTAACAAAAGTTGGTAAAAATTGATTTTCGACTCAAATATCTTTTTAAAAATTTGAGATAATGGCTTCTTACTAATTTTAACTTATAAGAAATATTGTTTTCAACATTAGGAAAAATTTTGAGAAAAATCGAATTGACCGTTTTTTTTTACAAAAAATAAAAACCTAAACAAAAAAATTAATAAAAGTTGGTAAAAATTGATTTTCGGCTCAAATAGCTTTTCAAAAATTAAAAATATTGGCTTCAAACTTATTTTATTTCACAGAAAATATTGTTTTTTATATTCAATAATTTTTTTATAAAAATCCAACAGTCCGTTTTTTCATAAAAAAAATAAAATCTACAAAAAATAGAACGCAAATTTGGCAAGCATTGATACATTTAGACAAACTTTTAAGCAAGACAAATCGATAGACGGGATGGGAAGTTATCAGTGTGGGTCGCATCCCAGCCTCTTTTTTTTTATGAAAAAACGGACTGTTGGATTTTTACCAGGGGTTTGTTTTGACCAATTTGTATGTTATTTTTTGTTTTAAGATTACTCTTTTCGGCTGTTTTGGTCATAATAGTTTATTAATGAAACAAAATCATTATTTTTCCCGACGTTTCGACTAAGTTTTTAGTCTTCTTCAGGGGCACTTTATTAAACATTAGAATAAATACAATTATAATTAGTTCGTAATTACATACATTATTTAAGAAGAAACTTACTTTACGTTAACTTGAGTTACATTAAACAATTAACAAAAATAAAAAAGATGGAACTTTTTTTTAAATTAAAATTTTTATGAGCACTTCATTGTCAGAAGTTTAGTCAACAACTGTTGGATTTTTATAAAAAAAATTACAGAATATCGAAAACAATATTTTCTGTGAAATAAAATAAGTTTGAAGCCAATATTTTAACCTTTTGAAAAGCTATTTAAGTCGAAAGTAAATTTTTACAAAGTTTTAGTTATGTTTTTTTTTTAGATTTTTATATTTTGTAAGAAAACTGTCAATTCGATTTTTTTTAAAATTTTACTGAATGTTGACAACAATATTTCTTATAAGATAAAATAAGTTTGAAGCCTAAGTCACAAGTTTTTAAAAAGATATTTGAGTCGAAATTCAATTTTTCCCAACTTTGAGTAATGTTTTTTTTTAGGGTTTTATTTTTTATAAAAAAAACTGTCAATTAGATTTTTCTCAAAATTTTATCAGATGTCAAAAACATTATTCTTCGTTGCACAAAATTGTTTTGGAGATGAAATCATATTTTGGTCGTAAAATTTTCGAGGTGACAAATTTTATTTTTCAGTTTTTTTGATTTATAAAAAAAAACCGTTGATTGGATTTTTTTCCAAAAATATACTTGTTTTGTATTACGTTACAATATATAATATAAAATTTAATTCAAGTCTCTAGCGTCATTAATTCATGAGATATTTAGGGTTAACCAAAATTTTCACCTTTTTTTTAAACTGCTATGGTAAAAAAAACCACCCACGCAATTTTCTTGAGAGCCCTTTCTGCATCTTTCTGCCTTATTATCTGTATAACAAAATTTATTTGAAGTTAATATCTCTTCTGGTTCTTGAGTTATGGAAGACGAAAAAAACGTCGCGAACGTACAGACATACGGACGTACGAACGTATGTACACACGCACGCACAGACATCTTTCTAAAAATCCTTTATTTCGACTCTAGGGGCCTTGAAACGTCGAGAAATGTTAAAATTTTCAATTTGACAAATCGAAGAAACTTAAGAAACTCTAACTGAAAATTTAATCTCTGATTAAAATTCCTGGGAAAAATATAAAACTTATGTAAATAATCTTAAAACATCTATATGCTCAAAAAATTAAAACCCTGACAAAACCACAACAAAGTTTGGTTTAAAGTCCCGAACAACTTGAATGAACAGCTTGATTGTATACTTTACAAAGTTTCTCGATTCTCAATTTGACTTATTGCAAGCAAATATAATTAATTTATGATAAATTGTACCAATGTATCCTCTTTTTGGTTGTTTTTTATTTAAAGTCTCTTTGGCTTTTGTAAAATTTTAAGAAACTTTCTATTCTGGATTTCACTACGATTCCATTTAAATTACACCTTTCAGTCTCCTTTCGATCCAACGTAGCCATTTTATATGTATGTATCTGAATAGAAATCTAAATTTAGATTCGTTTCGATTTCCCAATCCACTCTTGTAAGTGGGGTTTTTGTTCACCGTAATTCGAATACTTTGGAATCCATGCATTTTTAGCCAATGAGCGCGGGGATTAGTTCTCTGCCATTGACCGCCATGACCATAGACACACCATATATATATATATGGTGTGTCTATGGCCATGACATATTCTAGTTCATATTCTCTCAACATTTTCGTTTTCATTATTATATTTGATCTTTGGTATTTGGCAGTACCTAACTGTTTGTGAAATTCTTGTGCTCGCGTTTGTCTCGAATTGGAAAGTAAAAATTAATTAAAAATATTTATATTCAAAGTGCGGTAGAAAAAGTTTAAACAAAATGTTAAGTTAGTTGTAAAGTTTAAGTTAATGCAATAAAAATATCGATTAATTGCGAGGTTAAGTGTTTTTTCTTGTAAAATGTGAATTACGGTTCAATTATTTTCTTTTTCATTCATTCCGTAGCGCGGTCGTCGGTTGGTTGGTTGGTTTGTTCTGTTGTGTTGGTAATGTTAATTGGCGGTTTAATTTGAAAATTTGAATTCGGTTTCTTTGCTGTTAAGTTCGAGAGAGCAAAATAATAAAAGTTATGTATTTTAATATGTGCCATAAAAAAGTGAATAAAAATAAAAGTTAGATTATTAAAATAAGGCGTGATTATTCCTTAAATTATTTAAATCGTATGGTGTCTCGTATTGCGATCGGTCCCGGTTGTGTTGACAAAGAAGTGAATTTTTGATGTCGCTTTTTTGAAAATATAATTTGAATGAAAACGGGTAAGTAACTTTAATTCACATTAAAAATCTTGACAAATTAAGCTAAAAACATTAAGAATCTTGACAAATTAAGCTAAAAAATTTAAGAATAAATTGAAGTTTTAGCTGTTTTATATTATGATATTGGACTAGTTTAAGCATTTTTGAAATATTTTTAATAAATTTTGATTTTGTGTTTAAAATCTGTCGATTGAAATGACAACGTGATAATATTTTCTTTCGGTGACGACATAATATTTTTCACAACATAAAAATGTCACATTGATTTAGGAAAGTTTGTTTGTTTTGAAAGTTTGTTAAAATGTTTAATTAGTCATTTCATTAAAATCAAGAATCAAAAGTATTAACAGGGAACTTTAAAATATAAGCAATGTACAAATTTTAAGATATTTGGCTTTTTACTTTATGCTACTTAACAGTGGGCAAACTTGCCCTAACGCATGCCTTATCCATGACTTTAGTTTCTGATAGTGCTGAATATTTCGAGTTCTTCGAGGCGTTAGTGAAGAATTAATGCGCCCTTTATTATGTTTCTTATGATAATGAGTTCTTTATCTAGGGTTATCCATTTCGCGGTTTCAAAACTTGAATAAAACACATATGGGCACGAGTACGATATCTTTGGCGCCAAGATATAATAACGGTTTTTGGTAGAGGGGCTTAATACAAGCATTTTTTACTATGGGAGGGGGGGTGTATCTCCTCCCGTTTAGGCGGTAGGGGCAATTTAAAAAAATTATTGTTTAAAATGGAAAAAAATAATTAAAAAATAACGGTGATACTTACAATTAAGTTTTATACATTAAGTTTTATACATTAAGTTTTATACATTGTTTTATTAGCCAGTTTTTAATTCAAGTCAAAACTATGCGTAGTTTTTGAAAAAATTAATTTTAAACTCAAAATTTGAGTAAAAAAAAGTTTAAAAAAAAAAGGTTAAAAGTGTAATTTTTCAATACTTCAAGATTATCTGCCACTGTTTTTATTTCAGAATTTATTGCTCTTATTTGTTTTTGATGAAAAACTGAAAACTAGATGATTTTATGTCTTTTAGTTTTTGAAAAAATTGAAAATAACCATAACTACTATTTTAATTTTTTTTGCTTGAGTGGTCTTATTTTGATAGTAATAATGGTATTTGCGTATGCGTAATGCGTGTTTGGGTGTATGCAACAGTGGCATCTGTAAGGGGGGGCATGCTGCCCCCCCTGCAACCCCCTTGGTTGGGCACACTATAGAATTTGGGGTGGGTGCAAGTTGGTGTGAGTGCATGGTGGGGAGGGTGTAAGGTGCGGTGGGTGCAAGATGGGGTGCATGCAAAGTTTCTTTTGCATTTAAATAAGCTGGATTTAAGAAAAATTAATTAACCCTAGGTATATCTTAATCCATATTCGATTATTACTATCAAAATAAGACTACGTTAATACACTTAAGCAAGGAAAAAGTAATTTAATTAAAATATTTTGTTTTGGTAATTTTCAATTTTCTCAAGAACTAGAAGACATCAAGTCAACTAGTTTTCAGTTATTGATCAAAAACAAATAAGAGCAATGAATTATAAAAAAAAAATAGTAGATAATCTGAAAGTTTTGAAAAATTACACTTTAAACCTTTTTTTAACTTTTTTTTGCACAAATTTTGACTTTATAACAAGTTTTTTCAAAAACTATGCATAGTTTTGACTTGATTTAAAAACAAGCTAATAGACAAAAGTGTTGGCTTTAGAAAAAGGTATAACACTTAGTAATTGTAAGTATTACCGTTATTTTTTAATTATTTTTGTTTTCCATTTAATGTACATATTTTTTTAATCTGCCCCTACCGCCTAAACGGGGGGAGATAGACCCCCTCTCCAATAGTAAAAAATGCTTGTTTTTAACTGTTCTATACAAATCCGTCATTAAACTTTGTCGCCAAAGTTATCGTACTCTCCCCGAGATATTTCTGTTGGAACTGATGAATTTTTCCCACTGCTGGTATTTTTATTTTTTGACATTAAAAAGGTGCCTTAAGGGCAAGTTATGGAATTGGGGAAAACATTGCACACGCTGACAAAACCACATTTCTCGTTCCGAGTAGTTGAAAAACTGCTTTTTTCCAACCCATAAAATGCGCGAATCTTCTTTTCCCTCTAATTATCGACCAGTTGGGTTACATTTACGTCCGTTCTTTCCAAGTACATGAAAATGCGGATTAATTATCACCTTAAGAAATATTTCAAAGATGTTTTGGTCTCATTGTTTATCTCCCCAGCAATGGAACAAATTTGAACATCGTTTTGAGGAAAGCAACATTATTAAGCTTCATATTTCAAAAGCATTTGATAAAATTTGGCATCAGGCTTCACAACTGAAAATGCGTGCATTCGTTTTTGACGAATTTCCCCTTAATTGACCTTAATCGGACCGTTCAATCCAAGTAGTACTATCAAAAATTAAAAATGTTGGCTTCATACTTATTTTAACTCACAGAAAATATTGTTTTCGACATTCAGTAAAATTTAAAAAAAAATCGAATACAATGTTTTTTTTTACAAAAAAATAAAAACCTAAAAGAACAACACTAAAGGTTGGTAAAAATTGATTTTCGACTCAAATATCTTTTCAAAACATTTAAGATAGTGGATTCAAACTAATTTTATCTTATAAGAAATATTGTTTTCAATCTATATATATATAAAAATCAATGCCACTTTTCGTTGTTATGTTATAACTCAACAATGCTCTTACCGATTTGGCTTATTTTGGTCTTGAATTATTCGTGGAAGTCCAGAGAAGTTTTGTACGTAGAGAAAACTTGAAAAAAAATTCTTAAAAAGTGTTAAATCAACATCTTTCTATACTCCCATATACAAACAATTTGTAGTTATACTTAAAAGCCAATTTGAACCTTTGGCAAAACAATCGAAGACAAAAAAGTGACGTTAGTTCTGTCAAACAAATTTAATGTCATCATATGTCATTTCATTTTATCAACGATACTTATTGCTTTGTTGTGTTTATATATTCCAAAATATTGTTGAGTTGTTGAGTGAAGGTAAAATGCCACGAGCAAGACGACCAAACATAGGCCGGCTAACGCGTAATGCAAATCAAGTGGAATTATTAAGACGATCTCAGACTACAGATGAACGTGCATACATGTTACAGATTCAGGGCCAGATGTCTCATTAAGCTGGTTCGTTACTGCCATACTCCGACGCTGATCATCAATTTTTGCAAATTTATTTTATTGGTGATGGAAATCGTGAATTGGATCAACGTTGTGCAGTTGTTTTTAAATACAAGACGAGAAATTATTCGTGAGCTACAAAGGTTTTCCCATCAGCATAACGCATTAGTTCAATTGTTCAAAATTGCTCTTGATCGTATGCCATCTGATAATCACAAAATTGTAATAGGACCAAATTGAATATTCAACAAAACCATGTATATGACACAATCATGCAAGCCGTTTCCAATAATGCAGGTGGATTATATTTCTTGGATGCACCTGGTGGTACAGGCAAAACTTTCGTTGTATCATTGATTTTAGCGAATATTCGATTGGAACAGAAAATTGCATTGGCACTTGCATCTTCGGGAATTGCTGCTACATTATTAGAAGTTGGTCGGACCGCACACTCTGCATTAAAATTGCCATTGAATGTACAGGTGATTGAAACTCCATTCAACACAAGATTTACGCGGTAATCAACAGCTTTTTGGTGGTGCTCTGATATTGCTGTCAGGAGACTTTCGTCAAACATTGCCTGTCATTCCTCGATCAACTCCTGCTGATGAAATAAACCCCTGTTTGAAGTCATCAGTTCTTTGGAGATATGTACAAAAAATTGACACTGAACATTAATATGCATATTCACCTACATAATGATGCAACTGCACATGAGTTTTCAAAACAATTGTTCGAAATTGGTGATGGCAAAATACCAATCGACAGTACCAACGGATTGACCACTTTACCGAACAATTTTTATACAAATGCGCAATCTATATGTAGATAAGTTGATTGAATGTGTTTTTCAGAATATTCTTAAGAATTACAGAAATCATGATTGGTTGAGAGAACGCGCCATTTTAGCACCGAAGAACATTCATATCAATGCCATTTATTTTCAAATTCAAGCGAAACTGCCAGGTGTATTGAATTTTTAAATTCATTGGAACCGGCTGGTATACCACCGCATTGCTTGGATCTGAAAATTGGTTCTTTGATTATATATTGCGAAATATTAATCCACCAAAACTGTGTAATGGCACCAGAGTTATTGCCAAATTTGATTGAATTTACAATCTTAACTGGTAAATCAAAAGGAGAAGTGTATTTGATACCTCGTATCCCTATGATTCCAACAAATATGCCATTTGAATTCAAAAGATTACAATATCTTGTGCGTATATCATTTGCGATGTCCATAAAAAAGGCCCAAGGGCAAACACTTCACGTTGTGGTGTCAATTTGGAGGAATCATGTTTTCACATGGCCAACTTTATGTTGCCTGTTCCAGAGTCGGTACCCCCAACTGGGGCCTGATTATGAGGTTCGCGGCGGATCGTTTTTAATTCGACCTTTCAAATTCGACTCGCGTCGTATTTCCTTATTAACGAATTCGCGGCGAAGCGAAAATAGTTCTTCCTATATTCCAGTGATTTGACACTTTTGGTTTGACTTTTTCTTCCTATATTCCAGTGATTTGACAGCTTTCCACAAATTTTGTTTTGTTTTGATTGAATTTATGAAATTTGCGGTGATTTATTTATTAAATTTTATTTTTAATTGTGGATTTTGGATAAATTATAAGAAAATTAGTATAAGGCTAACTCAGATTTTTATATAATTACAATCAAGAAAGAATCCACGAAATCGAACAGTTAATAATAATAAACAATCTTTCGCCTGTGAATCCGCAAAAAAAAAAAATGTAGGATTTCAACTCGCCAACAAACATTATGACATTTCAAATTCGCCTTCGAATTCGTTAATTGGTCGAATTAAAAACGAAGAACTGTTTTAGACTAGTCCATATAAACTAGCCCATATAGATTAGCCCATATAGACCCACCATAGTAAGAGTACCCAATTCTTTTTTATTTTTTAGTTTTTACTCTTTGCTGCTTCTACTCTGAACGTCGAACTTGTCGAGTTGTAGAAGCTGAGTAGGGTCAATGATTCTCGAGAATTTTCTCCAGATGAGTCCCGAAACTAAAGGACGTTCTTATCCCTCTACCTTTCCCAAAATCATCATCCATTCCCACATAAACAAGGCATACCAGCCAACGTTTATGTCACCAACTCCCATCCCACCTCCCACGTTGTAATGGCGAAAAAGCTAGACAGCGCTCCTATCTCCTATGCTCCTTCTCACTCTAGGTAAATTAGCTGAATTGCTGTTACCGAATCCCAATCTTTTCCTCCCATATCAGAATGATGAATTAACATCAACTGATTCCTAACCCTATCTCTTCCTTCCCTACCACCTCTTATCTTTATTGGGCTGGATCTAAGGTGTTAAACGACCCGTGCCGATGATCAGCCTGGCTGGGGGCCCAATTCAAAAATAGCCCAGTCTCTAACGGAGTATCCGGATACCTGGCGACCTCCGGATTAACTAGCCTTATCTGTACATGCGAATCTCTGTGCAGACGGACCTCTTTTCTTCGCAACTCGTGCGATTAAAATGGAAAAAACAAAAAACAAGAATTTAAAGGATGATGAGACCGGTATCTCTTCAGGACCGGGCGGCAATTTGGCGTCAAAGCCTGTTGCCGTATCTCTTGCGGCCAGCACAGAGAAGGGAGTAGTGGCTAACCATGGACCCTCCTCTGCAGCTGGCAGCAACGAGGATAGGAAGGTAGTGATACCTAATTTCAGTAGTGGCAGGGTTGTGAAAAATGGCCCTACCACTACTAATGAGAGAAAGGGGAAACTCTCGAAAAGCCAATATAGGCAAAGGCGGCAAGCGGCGAAAATCCTGAAGGCCTCTGGTGCATCATCGGGGGCTGAAAGGACACCGCAGCAAACCGCTAGCGTCGAATGGGCAAAAAGCATACTTGCTACAACTAAGACCAGTAAGGACTCTACGTCCAAACGAGAAAGGTCTCTCGAGGGGGCCGTACCGACACCAAAACGGCCTCGGGTGCACAACACCAGCACTCCCCTCAATCCCATCAAGAAAGCCAGTTTCAGTGACGTCGCGAAGGGCAAAGTCGTGGTTGCGGTCATTGACAGGAGTGATGATGATGGAACAATATCGGCTGATCGTTGGCAGTTGGTCAAGGTTAAGCTCTCGGGTGGCTTTTTAAGCATTTTAAGGGAGCTTCCAGGACCACTTCCTTCCATAAGCGATGGGGGTTGGCATCAAGGCCACGTAAAACTCATGGTTTGTGGCGATCAGAGGTCTTGTGAAATGTATAAGCTCGCTGTCAGCCGGTTAGGTGAAGTTTGGCCAGGTGCGAAGCTCGAGGTAGTCGCTAAGGAAGACATTCCTAGCAGACCTAGAGCCCGCATTTGGATCCCAATGGAACCTGCCGGTATCGATGAAATTCTCGAGATGGTCAGAGTTTGCAACCCGTCCCTTCCGACGCACAACTGGAAGATAGCCAAGCTAGAGGAGGTAAAGAATCTTTATAGGAGCGCCATTTTGGTACTCAATAAGGAATCTTTGGCTCCTCTAGCTATAAACGAGGGCTCGATAAACTATGGCTTCGAAACCATTAAAATTCGAGTCTATAAAAAAGATGAGGTTAACGCGGAAAGCGGGCCTCCAAAAACAACCGAGGGTGAACTAGCGGTTGGTGGGCCTGGGACATCGTCTTCTCTCTTAACTGAAGGTGACGATGCACCAATGCCCTCTCCAATAGCGACCCCACCCTCTACAAAAGTCGTAGACAGTCCATCCTTAATGGAGACTGAGGACGACCTCAACATGATCCTTTTGAGTGAGGACGAACTCTTGGGTTCATCCTCAGACTCAGAGGATCAGAACAAAACCGTGGTGGAGGTTGATCTGCCTAATTGTAGCCAAAATGCTGCAGTTAGTACAGATTAATCTCCAGCACTCCGTAAAGGCCTCGGCCTCACTTCTTCTCCGGCTGGCAAGAAACGGGGAAGACATTGTCCTGATCCAAGAGCCATGGATTGTGAGATCCGTTGTTCGAGGACTCAGGACTCCTGGGTACTACACACTGTGTGTGACAGATAAAGGTGAACCTAGATCTTGCATACTAGTGAAACGTAGCATTAATGTATTTTTACTCCATCATTTCAGTGACAAAGATACCACCGTAGCTAGGCTGGAAACAACCAAAGGAAGTTTCTGGCTAGTGTCGGCGTATCTTGGCCATGACCACCTTGGCCCTCTCCCTGGAAAAACCCTGGAGAAAGTCGTCGCTGAAGCGGAAAGGCAAAGGATCCGCCTAATTATTGGGAGCGATGCTAACGCTCATCATACGGTATGGGGAAGTACCAATATCAACGACAGAGGTGAGTCTCTTTTTGATTATATTCTTGGTACTAACCTCTTAGTAAGTAATGTTGGAAATGAACCAACCTTCATAACTAAAACTCGACAAGAAGTCTTAGACATAACTCTTGTCTCAGATACTATACACCATATGATCTTGGATTGGAAAGTATCCAAAGAACACTCGTTCTCTGATCATAGATATATCCAGTTCAATATCAATGTGGATGATAACCCGAGTCCATTGACTTTTCGAAATTATCGGAAAACTGATTGGACTTCATACAGGAACTCATTACAGAGTTTACTAAAACCTGGACTATCTTGTCCTTCCTCTAACGCTAATGAACTTGACAACAAAGTCAATGAACTTACCTCAGCTATGAACAGATCGCTAGAAATTGCTTGTCCACACATAAGAGGAAAGAGGAAACCACAATGGTGGGCCTCAGAGCTTGACTCGCTCAGGAAAGAATGCAGGAAACTTTTCAACCGAGCCAAAGCCGCAAGACTAGCCTCTCACTGGGATTCTTACAAAGAATCCCTAAGAATTTACAAGAAGGCACTAAGGAAATCTAAACGATCTTCTTGGAGATCCTTCTGTGGCACGATAGAAGAAACTTCTGAAGCCTCTAGGTTACGGAAAATTCTTTCAACTAATCCAGCGATGCCAAGCTGCTTGAAAAATGCAGACGGCTCCTGGACAAATTCAAGTAATGAATCGCTGGACTTACTACTGGATACTCATTTTCCTGGAAGTTCTCTTACCGAGACTTGCAACGGTTATATACGTTCAAGTCCCAATACAACATATCCACAAGGTCTGATCACAAGGGACAAGCTACAATGGGCTCTCAACAGCTTCAAACCATTTAAATCTGCAGGACCAGATGGAATAATACCAGCCGAGCTACAAAAGACTTCTGACATAATTGCACCAATCCTTGAGGCAATTTTTACCAGCTGTCTTTACCTGGTCCATGTTCCCTCGGCATGGCGAGAAGTTAAAGTTGTTTTTATACCCAAGGCAGGTAAATGCTCGCAAGTTAATCCTAAAGATTTACGACCTATAAGTCTATCATCATTCCTTCTTAAGACCTTGGAAAGATTGATTGATATCCATTTAAGGGCAAGTATTGATACAAGACTTCTGTCTTCGTCTCAACATGCCTACTGTAAAGGTAAATCGGTGGAAACAGCGTTACACACCTTAGTACGCACCGTCGAATATTCCCTCCGATTTGGTCTTATTTTCGAGGAGATACAAAATTCCATTTGTCAACCCTCCCCATATTAAAGGAATCCAATTAAAATTCTCAGACGAGGCTAAATACCTGGGTCTTGTCTTAGATAAAAAACTAAATTGGAAACGCAACGTAGAGGAAAGAGTCAAAAAAGCTACTGTAGCTCTCTTTTCTTGCAAAAAAGCCATCGGTAATAAATGGGGCTTGCAACCCAGAATCACGCATTGGCTATACACATCGGTAATCAGACCGATTTTAATGTACGGTGTGGCAGTATGGTGGACTGCTTTAGAAAAAGGTATAAACCGAGATAAAGTAAATAAAGTCCAACGTTCAGCTTGCCTATGTATAAGTGGATCGCTTCGCACGACCCCATCTGCGGCACTGGACACCTTACTCTACCTAACACCTCTTGACATCTTTAGCAAACAAATAGCTGCAAGTTCTGCTATTCGCCTCAAAGCTTCGTCGCAGTGGACTAACAACAACATTGGCCACTCCGTTATTCTTAGTTATTTAGAATCAATCCCAAAGCACACAGACTACACCATCCCCCAACTACAATTCGACAGAAATTTCCAGATTTCTATACCTCCCAGATCTTTTTGGGAGGATAGGACATTCCTGGAAGACGAGTCAATCCACTTCTATACAGATGGATCAAAAACAAAAGAAGGGGTTGGTGGAGGTGTGTACTCTGAACGACTGAAATTAAGTCTCTCATTCCGCCTTCCCAATCATTGTAGCGTGTTCCAGGCGGAACTTTTGGCGATAAAAGAAGTCTTGTCCTGGCTTAAAGAAAACGTGATATCGACATCTGATATCCGTATTTTCTCAGATAGTCAGGCCGCTATTAAATCTCTGGATTCTGTCTCTACAAACTCTATAACAGTCCAGAACTGTCGATCATCTCTAATGGAGATGGCACAACAGTTTAATATTCACCTTTGCTGGGTGCCGGGCCATAGAGACATTCCAGGTAACTGTAAGGCAGATGAACTCGCCAGGAACGGTACAGTACAGCCCATTCTACCACGTTTGGCACGTACTGGCATACCAATCGCTACTTGTAAACTGTTGCTAATGCAAGACGCTGCGAGGAGGGCAGGCACCAGGTGGAACAACATCACCACGTGTCAAGTCACAAAAAACATCTGGCCAACACTGGATTTAAAACGTTCAAGGTGCTTGCTCTCTCTAAGCAGATCGCATATAAGCTCGATAATAGGTGTCATAACCGGACACTGTCTAATAGGAAAGCACGCCATAAGATTAGGCGTATTCTCAAATGACTTCTGCAGAAGCTGTATGGACGAGGAAGAGGAAGAAACAGTTCTTCATCTTCTCTGCACATGCCCTGCTCTGGCTCGAAAACGCAAGAATTACCTAGGAGAATTCTTCTTTAACGATCTAAACGATCTAAATCATATCGGCATAAGCAGCCTCTCACGTTTCGTAAGAGACTCAAACTGGTTCCATTGAGCTTAGGAAGAAACCTCAAGATTCATGTGGTATCACAATGGGCCATCAAACTGGCCTAAGTGTGTCCGTTTCCATCTTGGACAGCCACTTCAACCTAACCTAACCTAACCTACTCTTTGCTGATAAATATAATATAAACAATATATCATTTGGGTCATTTGGACTTTTAAATAGCTAGCTACAGTGCTGCCAGAAACAATGCTTTAACATTATTTTCATGTTTTTTGGACCCAAAAAATGTTTAAATGTTTTCGAGTCCAAAATAATGTTTTTTTTCAACTTCAAATAAAATATTATGAGTTATTGCAATTTAGATACATAATTGTTAATGGATAAATTTGTGATTCGCCATAAAACAAGCAGCTCAGGCGAACATGCGTCTTTAAAAACAACAAAAACAACATCAACCTCGGAAGAAAATACGCCATCCTGTTCACGAATAAGATGTGACAACGCTGAAGGCATTGGCGAAATAATTCAAATTCAAGACGATAATCAGGATGAGGCTAATAACAATGAGATTGAAGTGCCTACAAAGAAAAAAGAGACCACTGTTACAAACATACGTAATTAAATGGGAATAAATGCCTTTATATAAAAATTGGATCCGGGCCGGGCGTAGCGACAAAGGCAAACTGTTTGCTCATTGCAAAGTTTGTAATGTCCATCTCAGCATTTCAACTGGAATAAAAGGTTCGGAGCTCCACAGTACCACAAGGAAGCATCAAACTAATATAAAAATTGTCAAAAAAAACCAAAACATTGAAGATATGACATGGATACGTTTGCCATTAATAAGAAAAGTAGCAGAGGCAGAAATAAAATTATGTGTCTTGATAGCGGAGCACAACATAGCATTTAATTTCATGGAGCACCTACCATTGTGATTAAAAGCACTTTCACAGACTCCGAAATCGGCAAAAATATTCGTTGTAGCCGTACTAAGGCCACATGTATCATACAAAATGTGATAGGAGCGCACCAATTCGACAATGTATGTTCACTTATGATTATGAGGAAGAACAAGTTTTCTGTGATCATCGACGAATCAACGGATATAAGTATCTATAAGAATCTGTGTGTTGTAATACGTATGTCCAATAATTTTAAGGTAGAAGATTTTTTTTATAACTTATTTGTATTAGAAAAAGCTGACGCTAAGACTATCTACGATGTTCTTGTAAATATTTTTCAAAAAAGTGATATTGATTAAAAGACTAATTTAATTGGTTTTGGTGCAGATTGTGCAGCAGTCATGATGGGAGTTAATTCATCCGTTCGCACGCACTTTGAAAAAGATGCACCGAATCTATTTGTTACGAAGTGCATTTGCCACTCTTTTCATCTTGTGGCTTCATATGCGTGTACAGATTTACCAAGTAGTGTAAAAGATTTGTGCCGTGATGTGTACAATTACATATATACCACACAGTCCAAAGAGAATTTCTATATATAAATCATTTCAGAATATTTTAAACATAAAGCCAAATAAGCTTCTTCGTTTCTGTCAAACGTGTTGGCTTTCACGCCTAGAGGTTGTGAATTCTGTTCTAACGCAATATGATGCTCTTAAGGCATTTTTTGAGAAGAAGCAGGAACACCAGACAAACTTTTATCCTCTGCACTATTTTGAATATGTTAAACGATCCAAGGCATTATATGTATTTGAGTTTTCTTAGTTTTGTGCTACCTTTTTTCACAAAACTCAATAAATGTATGCAAGCCGAAAAGCCAAAAATACATCAAGTTCGGTAAGAAGTTTCTTCATCAATAAAATCAATTTTAAGTTGCTATTTAAAAAAAGATTATTTAGACAAAACTGCAATTATTAGTATAGATTATATTAATCCTCGAAATCAATTACCATACTATGAAATGTATTTTGGTATTAAAGTGGGTCTGTTTTTGGAAAGCGTGGCAGTAGAAAACAGTATTTTACATAGTTTTCAATGTGATTGCTTGAGTTTTTTAATTGAAGCTACTAAGCAAATTTGTCTAAGATTTAATTTTAAAGACACTACCAAAATTAAACCAAATTAAGAAACAGCCTTGAGATTGATTCACTAAACGGGTTGTTACATGCTAAACATATGGTTAAGAACGAACCATGCTATGCATTTAAGGTTTCTACAGATCTTCTTGACTGGTACTACAGGAATATCTACAACAAAGAGTTCAAATAAAAAATTATGTACTTATTTATTTCTTAAGAAATTTTTGTAAACTTAAAATGTACAAAATTTTAAAAATCTAACTAGTACCTAAGGACCCGTATTTGTATATTTAATTAAATAAATTAAGTTATTCCTTTTCAATTATTTATTTAATAGAACTCATACAGTGCCAAAAAAGTAATGTATCACTACATTTTATGTATATTTAATATTTTTAGTATCATAATTTATTTTAATGTTATTCCTTCCATTTTTGTTGTTTTAAAAATAAAATAATCCTAATAATTATTTGAAAATATTTGTTTCACTTGTCACTAGCCGAGATGTTGTGTCAATTTTGTTTAAGATCTCTTTTTTTTCTGGTTTAACTATTTTCCAACTAAAAAAAAAATGTTTCTTTAGCTAAAATTATGTTTTTTATAATGTTTTTTTTTTTTAATTTCTGAGTGGCAGCACTGAGCTAGCAATTTAAAATATTTTTTTTGTTTAAATAAATGAACTTAATAATCATTTTTTTTATTACTATACCTTATACGTAGCGAAGCACGTACCGGGCCGCTAGTATTCAATAAAATTTTGAAAAAAATCGAACTGACAGTTTTCTTACAAAATATAAAAACCTTAAAATAACAACACTAAAACTTGGTAAAAATTTACTTTCTACTCAAATATCCTTTCAAAATTTAAAAATATTGGTTTCAAACTTATTTTATCTCATAGAAAATATTGTTTTTGACATTCAGTACATTTTTTTATATAAATCCAACAGTCCGTTTTTCATAAAAAAATAGAATCTACAAAAAATAGTACTCAAAATCGGTAAAAATGTATGTTTGGTTCTTGATATCTCGTGAACAATAAAAGATATTGACTTCAAATTAATTTCATTCATCCAATTTGTATTAATTTATATAAGAAATACAAATTTTTAAGAAATGCTACTAAAATTGGTAAAAATTGGTTTTCGACTAAAAATCTCGTTAACAAAAATAGATTTTGAAATAAAACTATTTCATTTTATGCAAAATATTTTTGGGAATTTTTAAATTTTTAAGAATAATTCAACTGAAAACTTTTTTAATAAAACGCTAAATCCTATAAACCTTTTAAGCAAGAAAAATCGACAGACGGGATAGGAAGTTATCAGTGTAGGTCGCATTCCAGCCTCTTTTTAATATTAAAATGGAACCTATAATTGGAAAACTCTATAATTCAAATTTACGTTCCAGTAAATGTCAAACGTCTTTTTCAATATTTGGGTTATACAATACATCAATCTAGATGTGTACATCACGTTACAGTCTCATTAATTTAAGAATAATTTAAATCAATTTATTCCTTAATTTCATTTCGCATGCAGGGGACACATCTTGAAGCTCCGATATACCTACGTAATTTCTTTAATCGTATGCTATACGTTTGATGTATTTCATACATTTTAATGGATTCTGTTATTAACTAGAGATTCAAACAGCAACTTAATATTAAATCGCGTAATGAATTAATCTAACATTCAAATTTAAAATTTTACTTTAAAAAGGACCTCATGTCGATATGAGTTCTTGATAAATTACAAAACGCGCTGTTGTATGAACCAAAACCTACTTAGTTGTATACCTACAGATCAGCTATTTGAACATAAAAGCTTAAAATTTGTTGAATGGTTGCACGCTCCCAATAATGTGGTCTTCGTATAAATATTTCCTTAATTCATAAATTCATCAAAAACCATCAATCTATCGTTTCAGTTTGTCGTCATGTCTGTCAAAAATGCGTGAGCTATGTTATATAATATGTCTTTCCTTCCGTATATACTTAACAGAACATATTTGTATGAAGCTAACCACACGTGTTTTTCGAGGCTTCGCGCAAAATGTGCTCATTCCCTAAAACATAATTCATCTTTTTGAAAAACTTTGTACATACCTATATACACTTCATAACATACATACCTTACCCTCAAACCATAATTTTATACGCCCAAAATCCAATGCCGCGCCGGCCGCCGCACCGCCAACACGTCGGATTATTTCACGCAATTTATTTTTCAAAAAAGGTGGTTTTTCTACCAATAGACGTCTTCGTCAGCTTCAGTACGCCAGCCACCATCACATCCCACCACAATATCCTCGTTATCATCATCAGTGAGTGTGATGATGCTGATGCTAATGCTTATGTACGATGCCGGTGCGTAAATTCGTCCTTATAGTATAGCACTGCTTGGCGCTATAGTTCTGGCGCATGCATGAATCATTGAATAAATTCTAAAGGATCTAATATCAAAATTTTCCTTCCATACGACTACATCTGGTGTGTAAACGTACTTATAAGTTATACCTTCTGTTTTCCACACGATATTCCATATAATTTATATGTTTTGATTTCGGTACAGTAGATCGATAATTTTTACACGGCTGACGTTGTAAATCCTTCTCACTGCCATCATCATACCCTCCATTTATCCTCCATTTATAGTATGAAGCTTATACAGCGAATCTAAAGCCTGAACATTTTGAAGGTAATATGTTGTAAATCAGCAACGCAAAGGTTTTTGGCGCCAACATCTTGCGTTATTTTGTTTGATGTATTGTTTCGAGGTATATTTTCTCGTATATAGGATGATTGTTGAAAATGTTTCTTTTTTGTATTCGTATATTGTTGAAACTGAAATCAGCAGACATTCATCGGTCTTGACAGGATGTTGCCATAGAAATTGTTTAGAGAGTGTACGTACCGAACTGTTATTGTAAGTCCTTCAGATGACAGAAAATTCTATTGTGCACATAATGCTTCTGGCACAACAATTGAATTACATTCTGAAATTCTATATAAATTAAGGAGGTTTGAAAAATACCAGTTGATTCTTTCGATTGAAAAAAATATTTTAAAGAAATAAAAAGATATCAGTATTTTTCTGAGAAGGTAATTTTAGAAAAAGTATCAAAAACTGTTCAAATTAGCTTTAAATGTTCAACTTTTTATTTATTAAAGTATTCGCAATCCTTAGAAAGAAAAAGATTTGAAAGCTGACTGTTTCGGATTTCAAGAAATGGAATTGTATTATCGAATTGTAGCTTAGTTTTTCAAATAAGGATACGATTTAGAAATATTAAGTCAGAGTAAAGAAGTTGTATTTGATAGAGAATTTAAAAAAGTAAGGTATATTCCTGATTGCCCTTAAAAAAGATTACAGTAACAACAGAAAAGTCATGCAATTTTAAGTACGAAAAAGAAACCTGTCAAGTTTCCTTTTTGCTTCTTGATGTATTAAACAAACAATTATTTATCAAGAATTCTCCCTACTTTTTCTTTTTTTTAATTCTTTTTGCTTTGTTTTATTAACATTTACTTCAAAAGCATTAATTTGTATTTTTAAAACAACACAAAAGAACAAAAAAAAAAAAAACACTATTAATTTTGTTTTCTTTCTTTTTGAATGACAAACAGCATTGAAATCCCTTTCTGAATAAGAAATTACGGAATTTTATATAGAGAACTTTTGTTTCAAATTAAGGTGACACTGACACTCATTAAAATAAAATGGAAAAAACTTCAATAAAGTTCACTCAAGTAATAAGAAATATTTATTAATTTAATTCAGGTAAAATTTCTCATTTTAAGATAAATTTGAATTTTGTGTAAATCTCCAGTGATAGTCCAGTAACTTTGTCATTTGATTAGAAGGAATTCTTGCGTTAAATCCGGTAGTTCTGATTTGTAGGTTCCTTGCTTATGATATTGGCCTGATTAATAAAATCCAAGTTTCCGACCTTGATAAGCCAGATGTCCAAAAATTAGAATTTTGTTTTAGTACAAACATGTTCTACTATTTTAAGTCAAATAAATTAACTAAAATTTGAGCCTAAAGATGTCCGTAAATGAAACAGTTTTCAGTTGTTCAAAAATTAGCTAAAATACGTTTATTAAAATAAAATAACAAAATAGAAATTTTCCATAAGATGTACCATAACTCTGGAGTAGGAAGATTGGGCCGAAAGAAGAAAAAAATGCTATGGGATGAGGGGTCTGTATTGCCCCTGTAAGGCGGGAGGTGCAATTTTTCCGAAAAGAGAGTTGTTTATAAATGAACATGATCCTTACAAGGGTGCAGCTGAGCATTTCCACAGGCAAGATAAAATATAATCTGGTGATAGTGAGTAGCATCATAGGATAGGATACTGATAGGATAGGAACACATGTGTACACACAAATACCCAAAGATAGCATGGGGTGAAAATGTGTATTCTATTTTTATCAGTATCTTATCTCATGTTCCTTATAGATTTAAGTATAAGTAGGTATAAATAGTTGTAAGTAGTTTTAGAAAAATTGAGTCGAAATAAACATTCACAAGAATTGAGACGTGTCTTTTATTTCTCTGCATAATTATTTTCAAGAGTTGACATACAAAATCAAAGATTGGAATTGAACAGTGACACATACAATACAGGGGCCCTACTCTGTAATGCGTTTCGAAAGCCAATCCGATTCGAATCTGATATTCGATTCGTTTATGAATTCGTACTCTGTAAAATGTTCGAATCGAATAAAACAATCATCTAGTACTTTTTATATTTATCCAATAGATTTACCGAGTCTCGGAGTATTTCTTATGAGATTTGTCAAAGCAAAAATACAAAAAAAAATTAAAATTCAGTCATTATTATCACTTGAAAATTTTCGTAATGTCTTTTTTTACATTTTACTGCTTTGCAATTGCCACATTTCTCTTTTTAATTCAAGCTTAGAAAGTTTAAGCTGATTTTTTTCATATTCATTTCGTTTTTTGTGTTGAAATTTGTCTTTTGCTAAAGTACACTTTTTTTCCTTCAAGTCATACGAATTCCGCCATAATTTCAAATTGCTTTTGTTTGGTATGCACATTTTTCGCTGATGATTCCCTGTAATGGGATTTATTTGCTTAAATTTTGAATAAAATTATTATTTCCTTACTTATATTTTATCTATTTCACACAACTCAACAAAATTTTCCTTTTGTGTCCTTTAAAAACGACCTTCGAATTGCAATTCGTTACCTCTCTTGGTGTAGAAAGAAAATTTCCGTTTTCGAACGCTAATGACATTCGGAAACGCATTGCCAGGTACGAAAAATCCGAATGCGGATTTGTCATTCCGTAAGTACTAGATTTCTTATCCGCATTAGAAATAGAGAGTACAAAATATTCGTTTTCGAAAATATTTGCTTTCGAAACGCATTACAGAGTAGGGCCCCAGTGTTGGCCAAAACATTAGCAACTAAAACTACCTCTATCTCTATGTTGTTCAAAAATTAGTATCTTAAACAAATCAATGTAATTTTTGTTCTAAAATGTTATACATTACGTATGTATTTACTTCTAAATAGACCACAAGAAAAAATAGTTTTCATAACGGCCAAAACAAAAGCAACTTTTTATTGCTATATGTCTTTTTTCTTATTAATTGAAAAAAGGTAGTCCGGTTAACTATAAAATCAATTACTCATATTAAAGATGTTGGCAAACGAGTGCCGTTGAATCTGCATATTTATTACACAAAATGATTTTATCTCCAAAATATTTTTGTGCCAGGAAAAATAACGTTTTTAACATCTCGTAAAATTTTGAGAAAAATCGAATTGACGGGTTTTTTTTAATAAAAAATAAAAACCTAAAAGAACAACACTAAAAGCTGGTAAAAATTGATTTTCGACTCAAATATATTTTCAAAACTTTGAGATCATGGTTTCAAACTAAGTTTGTCTTATAAGAAATATTGTTTTTAACATTCGGTAAAATTTTGAGATAAATCGAATTGACAGTTTTCTTAAAAAAAATAAAAACAAAAAAAAAAAAACAATACTAAGAATTGGTCAAAATTTACTTTCGACTTAAATATCTTTTCAAAAATTAAAAATATTGGCTTCAAACTTATTTTTTCTCACAGAAAATATTGTTTTTGACACTCAATACATTTTTATAAAAATCCAACAACAGAAGAAATTGACTTCAAATTAATTTTATTCATCCAATTTGTATTTGTTTATATAAGGAATAAAAACTTTTAAGAAATGCTAATAAAATTGGTAAAAATTGGTTTTCGACACGAATCTCGTTAACAAAAATAGATTCAAACTATATGCAAATCGACAGACGGGATGGGAAATTCTCAGTGTGGGTCGCATACCAGCCTCATTTTTGCATTTGTTTTTTTTACTTGCGACATATATCTAGGAACTATATGGCAAGTTTTGCATTCGTGCAAAGTTTCGAACTCGAGATTTTAATCAAACATGATATTACGATGGTAGAGAAGTCGAAAAAAGTGGGTCCCGCGATTCCGTCCGGTCTGTTTTGTCTGTCTGTCCACGCTCCTACAGCCTAAACCATTGGATCGATTGAGTTCAAACTTGGAAGTTAAGGTTTTCAGCAGATTCGCGTTAGGCGTTTTTTTCATTTTTTTTTTTAAGACCAAAACTAACAGTGGCCCCCATACAATTTTTTGGTCAAAAAATGAAAATTCGAATTTTCTCAAAAACAAACTGATAGATTTTTTTTTAATTTTCTCTAAAATTTTATTTTTAAACTTGGCTTCTTTTCATAAGAAAAACATATTTTTGTATTGCTCAGGAAAGGTACCGCTCATAGAACCGTTATTTTGTTTCTTAATTTTCTCAGCAGCTTATCAACCGATTTCAAAAATTTTTTTTCTGAATAAGCTCTTATATTGCCTTAACAATATTTGATTATCAAAAGTGAATTTTTTTATTGTTTGGATTTTTAAAAAAATATTGAATTTATTTTTTCAAAATTCTATATCTCAAAAACGGGTCAACATTTTTTTACGAAATTCAAATGTAGAGCGTATATTTACAATCACTAAACAACTGCATACCAAAAGTATTTTTAGAACAAAATTTAAAAATTTTATATATAAAAAATTAATTTAAAAAAAAACCGCTCTAACGATTTAAAAAAAAAAAATTTTTTGAAAAATCAATGGAGTTGACTTTCATATTGAATTGCATCTAAAGAAAAATTCATCAATTTTGTTTTTCGATTCTAAATTTAATAAAAATCGATTTTTATTGGTTCGTGAGATATTTTTTGATCAACTATTCAGCCTTATCATGGATTCCATCGTAATCGGACATTTTTACGAATCCCAATCATGAAATCCGTTCGTAATGCAAAATAGTATGAGATTTTCCGCTACGAACAGATTTCATGATACAGTTTTTCGGGATTCGTAAAAATTTCCGATTACGATGGAATTCATGATAGGGGCTGATTTTTTAGTCTCCTTAAAAATGTTTCTAAGAAAAAAAACTTTACTAATTGTTTTTGAAAGTCCTTGTGGCACATTTTAATATTGATATACGAGTATGTATCTGTATAAATAAGTAATTTTAACCCAATATATCTGCTGGTTCTTGAGATATTGAGGACTAACAAAGGTGTTCCGAAACGTACGTTCATATACAAACATCTTTTTAAGAACCATGGATTAAGGTTCTAAGGATCAACATTCAACATTTAAATGAAATGTATGAAAAACTAAAAATTCGATATTTTTTTGGGATAGTTTTTCTGCAAAGCTTGTGAAATTTATTTCAAGTAAAAATACACCTAAGAAAATTACAAATAATATCAAGTTGGACAGATTGCTTGCAAAATTCATAATATACAAAAATATTCTCGGTTTTATCATAGACAAATAAATGTTAAAACATGCAACATGGTATGTAATATAATAATCTAATAAAAAGAAACTTTTCTGATTTTGACAGATTTTTATGAAATTAATGAGAACTTCAAATTATTTGCATTAAATATTCTTTATTTAAGAAAATATGTACTATAATTGATGGTAATTCAAATTTTAAGGCATTCTTGCATTATTATATTCCCTCCTACTTCTCTTATATAAGTTATTCATACTAACTATTCATACTAAATCCTTCTTAGGGTTTCTTATCAAAAATTGTATCCAACGAGGATTAAATGTACATACATAGATTTAATTTTTCGAAAACAAAACACTTTATACTCAATTATTTAACCTTCATATAAATTCAAAAAATTATATTTTATTCACTTCATCAGTTATCTATACATAATAAAAAGGGTTCAACAATGGAATTAAGAAAAGAGGAGGGGAAAAATGCCAATATAAAAACAATAAATTCAATATTTTCAATTTACTCCGAAATGTCTGAAACAGAAGAAAGAAAAAATATAGGGTGGTTCAAAATTGATAATAACTCTTATAGATTGTTTAATTAATAAATTATTTTATGAATAGAGATTGTTTTGAGCTAAGTATGGAATGAAATGTCTCTCATATGGTACGCTCATAGAGACGGACTTCTTCTAGAGCGTTTTTCATAGAACTTTTAAAGGAAATAATGCGCCTTTATTTCAGCACAAAAATATTACTTTAGTTGTGGGATATTGGTGTGTTTGTTTACGAGCACATTACTTTAGACCATAATGGGCGCGCTGCCGGAGACGCGCCTAAAAGTCCTAGCTGTGAATGTAAATTCACTGATTAGGATTGAACGAAGAGCCAATATGTTCCAATTGTTGAAAGACTACAGTCCCGATGTGTTTATGGCTAGCGAAACTAAGCTAAACCACAAACACAAATTGATTCATAAAAATTACAATATCGTAAGAAGAGACCGGCCCGACTCCACTCAAGGGGGCGGTGTCGCTCTACTTTATACGAAAAGGCATTAATTATAAGGTCATATACAACAATGAATTGCGAAAGCTCAAGACGCTAGAAGTTTGCGTTGTATGCATCTCTCTCACTCAAGGGAAGCGGATGTATATGATTGCGCCTTATGCGGCTGGAGCTCCGCAGGTTACTTACTTTGCTTCAGAACTCGAGATTCTTTTTAGGGAACTGAAACTGAGCTTGGAAGAAAACTATTTCATCTTGGCCGGTGATTTGAACGCAAAACATGAAGATTGGGGAAATCAACATAGTAATCCTAGAGGTAACCATCTTTTTAATTTGATGGATCTTTACAGCGTTGAATATTGCGTCGACCTGCTGGCTACTGAAAAGCCATCGTATCCAAGAAGCGGCTCCTTTTTGGATCTTTTGCTGTACGACACAAGACTGACATTTACAGACAAAGTGGGTAATCACCCTCGTAACTGCTTACAGACAGTTCAGTACGACAGTGATCACTGCGGACTGGCTGCTGTAATACAGATACCGAACGAACGCGTGGAGTTGGAGGAATACGTTGCAACGCACTCTTACAATTACAGTAAGATGCGCTGGCCTCGTTTCACCAACGCCTTAGCGAGAGAACTTCGTTCGAGTGACATAGCCCTACCAAACAACAGAAACCTGACAAATACAGAAATTGACCAACATTTACAACAGATGAATGAAACAATAAAACGAACGATGGAACGGACAATACCAAAGTAAAAGAACGGGACCAAATGGACGCTTACAGAAACGCGACTATTGACGCACTACGTAAGCACAAGAGTGGCTTACTGACAAGACTCAAAAACTTGTACAGACGACTTACAGACCCGCACGGCTTGGAGGTTAGGACACTGAAGTCGTCAATAAAAAATGTCAATCTGCTGATTAAGGAGAACTACAGGTTATCGATTAACAAGTACTGGGACCGCAAGATCCGGTCAGCTAAGTCCAGTGACCCTAGTATGTTCCCTAAAATCAACAAGATATTCAGGAAAAAGAACGACAATTACCTTCCGTGTCTGAAACTCCAAAGAACTGAAGAGAACAGAGATGTACTCATGACAGCGCAAATAGATCCAGAAGAAGCCATCTTTGACGATGACTTTTACATAATTGAAGATCCGAAGGAAAAAGTGGAGGCGGTGGGAGCTGCTTTCCAGCAAGTGTACAAGGTGAATGTTAGCATTCGCCCCAACCACGACCTGGAAAACAGAGCCCTACTTAATCACTTTTATCTTCGAAATGATATAACACATTGGCGATCTGAGAACCGCGGTTTTATGCGGTTCGATGACGATTCCTTGGCAAATGCCATAATCGCCGAGCAAACGGGACCAAGTCCCCTGTTAGTGACGAAGGTTGAGCTTCAGCTCATCTTCAACTCAATAAAAAATAAAAAGTCAGCAGGTGTCGATGGTATATCCAACGTTGTACTAAGACATTTACCGATGGAGGCAATTGACATTTACACCACGCTCTTCAATAATGCACTGAATGCATATTATCCAGTGCATTGGAAGACCGCTGTGGCTCATCCTCTCCCGAAAAAGGGAAAGGACAACTCCAACCCGTCAAATCTTCGGTCGATAAGTCTTCTTCCGAGCATCAGCAAAGTTTTCGAAAAAATCATCAATAGGGCTCTGACTAAGTGGGCTGCGGACAACAAAATAATTCCGGATAAACAGTTCGGGTTCAAGGCGGGTCATGACACAATTCATGCTGCGTCTAAACTCGTTTCTGATATCCAATGGAATAAAACAAAACAACAATGCACAGGTGCTGTTCTGGTTTATTTGGAAAAGGCCTTTAACACCGTATGGTTAGAGGGTCTTTACCTAAAACTGAGCAGGCTTGGCATAAGCAAGCCATTGTTGTATATACTTTATGATATGCTTAACGGTAGAAAGTTTGTTGTCAAAAGTGGCAATGTAACTTCTACCACAACATTCCAAATTAACAATGATCTTCAACAGGGAGCGGTGAATTCGCCGATTCTCTTCAGCATTTACACCAGCGATCTGATAGGTATTCTTACAAAGGCAATTGCGTACGCCGACGATCTAATTGCGTACAGAACGGCCCGAAAGGTTGAGGTTTTTAGAATTCTCTTGCAGCGTGATTTCGACAAGATTCAGCGATATTGCGACGACTGGAAACTGAAAATAAATGTCCAGAAGTCGGAGACAATTCTGTTCCGGACTCCGTTGGCTAGGGCCACGAGGGATACGTGCAAGAATTGGCGCAAGATGGTTATCGTTGATCTTCACGGGCAGCCATTAGCGAGCAAAAGTGTAGTGAAGTACCTCGGTATCTGGTTAGATCAGTATTTATATTTCGACAGACATATAAATGCTGCTCTGGCCAGTTCCAGAGGAGCCTTCGCTCTGACGAAACGGCTGTTTTACAGCAGTCGGCTTGACCCCAGAGTGAAGGTAATTTGCTACATGGCCCTCATACGGTCGATGATCGTTTATGGTTGTCCTGTGTGGTTCAATGTTGCCCCTTCCCAGATGGAGAGGTTTCGGGTGTTCGAGCGGCAGTGTTTACGACGCTGTACCGGCTTATATCGAACAGCCGAATCTTCTTACGTGCACTACTATTCCAACGAGGTCCTATACAACGGAGCTCGAATCAACAGAATTGACAATTTCGTGATAAAACTCGTTCGAGGTCACATTGCAAGAGCTATGTCTTCGACCAACAATTTAATTTTCGGGGCGTTCTATCCGAACGACGAGTATTTTGAAAGTGCACGCTTGAGGCTTCATTCCACCAGAGGCATTCCTCTTTTTAGACAGATGCGGTCTGATAGAGGATAGACTGGCAGTTCCGTTAATCTACCAAGTCAGACCACGAACCGTGGATAGGCGACTCCTGTACAATCGGGACGTTATGGCACAAGGCGGAGCAGAGCTCCTTCGGTTCAGTAGGGCTGTGTCCGAAAGGGACCGAACTGATAGGGTGAAGCAGGAGAGCCAGTTTTGGTGGCTTCAATCGGCACTTGATAGTGGGTAGTCGGGATGGGGTTTAAAGCCTTGGCCGGCTTACATACTTGTTTTATAGTTTTAGGGTTTAGTTTTAAGTAGAATAGGCATGGTGGCACAAAAAAAAAACATACAAAAAAAAATACAAAAAAAAAATTAAAAAAAACGGAATCATCAAAAAAAAAAAAAAAGACAAAACATGAAAAACAAAAAACGTTAGATAGTTAGATTTGCTGCTGTGGTTGTTCTAGTTTTAAGTAGTTTATAGGTAGAATAGGTAGTTTTAGTTAGCTTTAAGTTTTATATTAAGGACCTTATTTTAAGTAGTTTTTAAGTAAAAATAAAAAAAGATATTGACATTAGTTTTTTCTAAATTTTCTAATGAATACAAAAATAAATAAAATGAATTGAAGTTAAATAGATCTTAGGGCCGAAAGGCATTAGCATTAAGTATTATTGTTTAACTTAGAGTGTCCGTATGGGACCAGTAAGTTAGTTGTAAGTTATGGTTAATTAGGCTAGTTTTATGAATTTTTGTCTAGCTTTAAGATAGATTTAAGAGTGAATTAATAAAAATGAATTTTAAAAAAAATAAAAAAAAAAAAAAAAAGTGCGTTGGACTGTCATGAGAGAGGTCTTGGGTTCGATCCCTGCCTGTGCCACCTAAAGTTTTTTTTTTCACAGGTACTGCCTCTTGCGAGGAATTGACAAATTCTCCAAGAGTAATTCTTGTCATGAAAAAGTGCTTTCTCAAATTAGCCGTTCGGATTCGGCATATAAACTGTAGGTCCCTTCCATCCCTGCAATTGCTCGCACACAGAAATAGTTGGGAGTTGTAAGTCACTAGGCCCTGGTTCTCTACGGACAGTTGCACCACCTAATTTTTATTTAGTGTGGATAAGCAGTGTCTGCACACACTCTATTTTTTTCTTGTTGAAATCACATTTCAAAGCTATTAGAAAAGCTAACCAACAAAAAAAATGTTCGATCAAAGCTAGATTCCTTTCGAACCACCCTGTAAAATATAATGAAAGTATAGCAACCCCCAATGTCCGAAACAGAAACCAATACCCATAAACATTGATTTTGATACATCGCCTTATAGACATTTAAAGGATAGATATAGATATTCCAATTTTAAGTTTTCTTATAACATAGTTAAAGAAATTCATATAAAAGAGAACCTACACTGAGAAAAGTGAACCATGAATAATTTGAATAGAAGCCTATTTGATTATGTGTTTAAAATGTTTAAATAGAGCCATGTTGAATCTTACTGCAAATCTGTTTGAACACAAAAAAAAAACACAATTCAAATAAATTTAAATTTAAATGAAAGCCATTCATGTTTGATTTGTAGATCAAAAACATTATTCATGTACTTAAAAATGTACGAGCTTGATTTTGTTCAATTCCGTTTCATTTTATCATTTATCAAACATGGAATAAACTTAAACGAGTTAGGTTTAAATAGGCATGACAGAGTTGATAGAATTTTGCTAAAGCATTTCTTTTTTTCCACCCTACGTTCTCCTTCATAATAACCTTAACTCTGTATTGACACTCCATCGCGGCAAGCTGTAAAGATGTATGTAATTGAAATGAACCAAATGTGAACAAATTCTGGTAGTTTCAAACTCGAACCGATCAAAATAAACTCGAAGGAAGTAACCTCAAAAGCGGCCTATACACACGTCAAAATCCCATATAAATGGGAGAGTGTGTTAGTAAAAATATCACAGGTATACGTTGTGTCTTTTGATTTTCCTTCAATCAAGCGAACTACGCTTCTCTTTAAGAAAAACTACCAATACACTTGCACGTGCATGACATAATAAGCATTTGAACTGTGTATATATCCCGCTTAAATGCTTGTGTATGCAGTGCCGTTCATTTAACATGAAATGAACTTGCAGTAGTTTAGCCTGAATATGAATAATGTTGAAATGAAGAGATCATGTTAGACTCAAACTCGAACAGATATGAAATGAAATCAAACGAAGTTGACTCACAATTTCAAAACGGTACATTTTTTGATTCCTTTCGTCACTGTTTTCGAAAGTTATTTCAAGTTATTTCGTTGTGCGGATCGGCTGTATTGAACTCGAAGAGTTAAAATTGTGAAAGTTAATTGTAGTTTGAGAGAAAAAAATATTAATTTAAGTAAGTCGGAGTGGTTTTTCTCCAAAAATTGTGTAATTTTAAAATAATGGACGACGACGGCAACAAGCTAGAAGAAAGTTTGTTGTTAAATGTTGACACAAACAATCTCTCTAGTACAGTTTTTATTACTGATGTTGAATCGTATGATGTTCTTCCAGAGTATAAAGGAGTGTGGGATCTACTGAACGAGTGGAATCTTATAACATTGTTCCCCACTTTTTGTGGTAAGTTCTGATTCTTAGATCCAAAAACATTGTTTTTATATTAATGTATGTACCCATTAAAATTATCCAGAAGCTGAAATTACAATTACAAGACTGCAATATCTTTGTCCAGAGACATAAAAGACCTGATTCCCAAAGTTGGCCCGAGAGCTGAGTTCCGGGAAAATTATTAATTTGGAAAAAACAAAAAGTAAGTAAATGGAGAAACCTCGAAAAAGGGTTTTTAATTTTTTTAAATTTGTTGCTATCAATTAATTTTTTTTTAGTTTAACATTGGCGATAGAACTACATATATCGATAGATTCTTCACAAACATCGGAATCGGATATCTGCTCGAACTTCTCAGATGTGAGTTTAGTAAAAATAATTACATACATAATTTATTTATAATATATTCTTTTATTGTTAGTCCTTTATACAGGTCTTAAGAGAAAGTGAGAAAGGAAGGGCGACAATTTCTTTCTTCGAAAAAAATGGGTTCATTCTAGAAAAACACCGGGAAGATATTATCAACAGTATTATCGGAAAGGTGTTTCGTTCCGAGAAAGCCCTCCATCCCTCTGATTTCGAAGAGATTTCTGCAAAAATAATATCGATATGTTCTGAAATGTGCTGCAGAGAAGCTTGAAAGCCAAACATCAACAACTCACCCTAGTCTATTATTTATTTCATTTTCATTTGTTATTTAATTGTATTCTCTAATCTCTTGTAAAGCCAATGCAGAATTTTGCTCTCATTTGTTTTGCCTTATCAATGTACAATGCACATACTTACAAGTTGGATACATACTGAAATTGATTACCTAATTCTTTCTCTTTGCTGTCTAACCATCATCGCGGTAACACCAAAAAATTGTTTAGCTCCGCAAATTCTTTAATCATTTTGGCATATTTATAAGTTTACAATTTTGGAACAATTGTATTATTTAAATTAAATAAATTAGCATAAATTGAATTAGAAAAATTTGTTGCCAATATTATTTCGATACATTTTATGGTCCTTCGAGCCGGATCTCTTAAACAATTTTTTCATTTTTTCTTGGACATTTGTGATACGTGATTGTGGTAAGACTTTTAATTGAGCTACAATTCATTATAAAAGCTGCACTTAATCGTTGCATATGGCAATTGATGGTGATATGAAGGAATGATTTTTTTTTATTAGTACATGCTAGAATCTTAAAATTTATGTGGTGTATAATTATGTATATATATAATATATATGTATAAACTGTGAGACAATTTATTAAGTGTTAAGCGCGCATAGAAGATAGAAGAAATTAAACACGTGACAAAATATTAACATTTCTTGCCATTTCTATATTCTAAATTAATTAAATAATAAATATGAATGCGATCAAAGTTAAACGTGGTTACGCTAAAGGTACCCTGACACGTGCAGCAAAGTTTGCAAAATCGCTGCCAGTTGACATTACTCTTGCTGAACTTGAGATTCGGTTAGAAAGGCTTCACCAAGCTTGGTTAGATTTCTTGTCTCTAAATCATGAATTATGTGAGTTTTGCGATGATGCAAATTTTGTTGACCCGGGTCTTGAATTTGAAGAATACGAAGAAAAATATTTAAAAACACATTCAATTTTCACAAATCAAATTCGTCAATTGAATTCTCAAAATAACAGTGCTGATGATTCAATAATAGAAAAATTAGCAGATCAACAGACTTCTTTTTTAAAAACTTTAAACTCCGCGACATAAAAATCATCGGTTAAGCTGCCTACAGCTAATATTCCTATTTTTGATGGAAAGTATGAAGACTGGCCTGAGTTTAAAGATCTTTTTTTGAGTTCAGTTGACCGGAACACAAACTTGAGCGGTGCTCAAAAGTTTCAATACCTTAAGTCGTTTCTGCGCGGTGGTGCTTCGGGTTTACTTAAACACATGCGGTGTTCGGAAGAAAATTATGTTGAGGCATGGGATAGGTTAGAAGCAAGATACGAAAAAAAGAATCTTATTGTTCAGGCCTTTGTTGAATCTTTTCTTTCGTTACCTTCGTCTAATTCTGAAAACATTCAGGTACTCCGTAAGATAACAGATGGAGCAGACGAGGTCATCCGAGGGTTAAATACATTACAATCTAATAATCGCGATCCGTGGCTAATATATTTGCTATTGCAAAAGGTCGATCCAGACACACGACAGGCGTGGGCTGATAACTTTGGAGCACAAGAAGACGCTACAATAGATCAGTTTTTGACTTTCTTACAGACTAGGTGTAGTAATTTAGAGGCGTGTACTTCACTAACCACAACAAGAAAGAAAACCATTACATCAGTTCGGTCACACTTAGTGGAATCAACACAAAATTGCCCTAAATGTCATGGTGGTCACATCTTACCTCAATGTACGGATTTCATTAGTCTCGATGTCGTTTCTCGTCGCGAGTTTGTCAAAAAACATTCAATTTGTTTCAACTGTCTCCGTCAAGGTCATGGTTCGTATAAATGTCGGTCAAACTTTCGGTGTAAAACATGCAAGGCGCGTCATCACTCACTGGTTCATCCTACACACAATCCAGCAACTGAAGATTCTTCTTCGAATGACCTTCAACGCAATAATACAACATCGCTTCCAAATCCTTCGATTGTTTCCAATCATTCGCTTGAATCTTCTCGTCCGTCTCATACAATTCTTCCCACAGCAATTGTTAAGATTCAAGATAGCCAGGGAGTTTTTCAAACCATACGCATTTTGCTCGATACAGGTTCTCAGGTCTCGTTTATAACCGAACACGCTGTTCAACGCCTGGGCCTTAAACGCAAACGATCTCGAATTCCAATAACTGGAATTGCATCAACTTCAGCTGGTGTAACTAATGGATTAGTTACGCCAATCTTCACTCTCGATTTAACTCTAGTTTCGTTGAAGTTGATTGTTTCATAATTTCAAAACTTATTTCAGTATTACCTTCGTGTTCCATAGTTAACATTGATTCAAGTCGTCTATCATTCGATCTAGCAGATCCAACTTTCAAAGAGCCTAGTGAAATTGATATTTTGATTGGAGCAGATAAGGTGTTCAGCATCATAACTGGCCCTGCAACCCCAGCAGAGCATCAAGTACCGGAAAGGATTCCTACTATTTTTGGTTGGGTTGTAGTTGGTCAATTTAATCAGAATACTTCTGGACTTGTTACATTCTGTACTCAGTTAGATTTCAGCCAAGACTTTGACCTCGAGAGGTTTTGGAGATTAGAAGAAGTTTCTAATGTACCTGTTCTTTCTTTAGAAGAACAACAAGCTGAAGATAGTTTTGTGAATACTCATATTCGTCATTCTGATGGGAAATTCATGGTGGAATTGCCTTTCAAGACCAATCAAAGGAATTTTTTCGGAAACTCTTTTTCAATTGCTTTCAATCGTCTGCAGTCAATTGAAAGAAAATTCGCATCGAATCCTGATTTAAAAAGTCAATATTCAAGGTTTATGAACGAATACTTGGAATTAGGACATATGAAAGAGGTGCCGTCGAATGAGATTGCAGTTGATAACAACAGGTGTTACTACTTACCCCATCATGCTGTATTTAAGAGCGATAGTAGTACAACTAAAATAAGGGTGGTTTTTGACGGTTCAGCCAAAAGTTACAGTAGTATGTCGTTAAACGAATGTCTTCTCGTAGGTCCTACAATTCAGCGTGATATATTTTCGATATGCCTTAGATTTCGACGACACAAATACACAATATCGGGAGATATAGAGAAAATGTATCGTCAGATATGGGTGTCTCCTAAGCATTCTGATTTTCAAAGGATATTATGGCGGGAAACACCTGAAGGTCCAGTCAAACATTATCGCCTTCTTACAGTCACTTATGGCACTACTTCAGCACCTTTTTTAGCTGTTCGCTCCCTCCAACAGGTAGCACTTGAATCCGCTCTTTCACATCCTGTTGCTTCGTCGATTATCCTCAACGATTTTTATGTAGACGACGTAATGACCGGGGCAGATTCTATCGATGAGGTGATCAAGCTGCGAACTGATCTAGTCGAATTATTAGAATCTGCTGGCTTCAATCTCAGAAAATGGACAACCAACTGCTGGCCTTTGCTTTTGTCAATACCAGAGAAACAAAGAGAGCTGTCTCCAGTGGATTTTGAGGAATCGAGTTCAGTTAAATTATAAGGATTGCAATGGTGTCCATCGAGAGACTGTTTTTCTTATAAGGTTCGCTTGGATACATCCAAAACTGTCACTAAACGTCGAATACTTTCGGAAGCATCTAGAATTTTTGACCCAATCGGATTTTTGGCCCCAGTTGTTGTTGGTGTGAAAATAATAATGCAGAACCTCTGGAAAGAAAAGTTATCTTGGGACGAAGCAGTTCCAGAGCATCTGGTCGATCGTTGGACATTAATTCATCAAGATCTTTATCAACTTGAAAATTTAAGTATCCCTAGAATAATGTGGTCAGACAAAAACAATTATGAACTACATGGCTTCTGCGATGCTTCTTTAGACGCCTATGCAGCCGTTGTTTATTGCAGAAGTGTTAATCCAGATGAAAGTGTATCGGTTTCTTTGGTAGCAGCTAAAACTAAAGTAGCACCCATAAAAATACTTTCGCTTCCCAGACTTGAACTCTGTGGAGCTCTTCTTTTAACCCGTCTAATAAATAAAATTCAGATTTCTTTACAGGAGAAAGAATCTAAAATCTTTGCTTGGACGGATTCATCTATAGTTCTCAATTGGTTGTCAGCAGTACCAAAAAGATGGTCGGTATTCATTGGCAATCGAACCTCGGAGATCTTGTCTTCATTACCTCGTAAGATGTGGAATCACGTACGCTCGGCCAGCAACCCGGTAGATATTGCTTCTCGTGGTATTTCACCATCGCATTTGTGTGCAAATGAGATGTGGTGGAAGGGACCTCATTGGTTAAGCTTGGACAGAAATTTTTGGCCTACATCACCCCCCGTTCATGAAGAATTTTCAAAAGAAGAGCTAGAAGAGAGAAAATTACCTGGAGGCAAGACAAGGGTATTTGTATCTAATTTGGAAACAGACAATATTATGGATCCACTTATTGTAGATACATTGATTAAAAATGTATCTAACTGGAATAAAATTATTCGTGTAGTTGCATATGTGCGCCGGTTTTTACGTAACTATGTCCGAGACAAAAAATATCGAACTGTTGGACCTTTGTCTACAAAAGAACTTTTACATGCTAAAATTGTTATTTTAAAAAAGGTGCAGTATTCGTTGTTTTCGTTCGAAATCGGTCTTTTGAAGAAAAATAAGCCTTTATCAAAGAGAAATAAACTTGTGTCGTTAAGCCCTTTTCTCGATGCTTTTGGAGTGCTTCGCGTTGGAGGTCGTATTCAAGAATCAACTTTAAGCTATGACCAAAAACACCCTGTAATTTTGTGCAAAGCCCATCCCATTTCAACTCTTATAGTAACTTATAAACATAACCAATATTTGCATTCGGGAGTAACATTAACTTTTTCGTTAATAAAAGCGAACTTTTATATTCTTGGGTGTAGAAATCTTATCCGTAAAATTGTACACAAATGTATCATTTGTTTCCGTCAACGCGTTACAACTTCACATCAACTAATGGGCAATCTCCCAATTGATCGCGTTATTTATTCACGACCATTTAGTAAAGTTGGATGTGACTACGCCGGTCCGATTACGTTGCGTTCATCTCGATTACGAAATGCTAAATTGATTAAATCGTACATAGCGTTATTCGTTTGCTTTGTTACAAAAGGAATCCACCTCGAACTAGTAGGAGACCTATCGACAAATGCCTTTTTGTTAGCCTTAGACCGATTTGTAGCGCGTCGCGGTAAACCAAGCGAAATTTGGAGCGATAATGGTACGAACTTCCACGGCGCGAAACGAACTCTGGATGAAATGTATAATCAACTTCGAACTCAACACCATAACACCATTGTAGCTGATCACCTGCCAAAAGATGGCATAAGCTGGAAATTTATCCCTCCTGCAGCCCCACATTTTGGAGGCTTATGGGAGGCAGGTGTAAAATCTGTCAAGACCCACATCAAACGTGTTATTGGTGAGAACAAGTTGACATACGAAGAGATGTACACGTTACTAGCAAAAATCGAAGCTCTGCTGAATTCGCGTCCCATGTGGCATGTATCAGATAGTGAACCAAATGCATTGAGTCCATCACATTTTATGATTGGGGAACAATATGTTGCAGTTCCTCAATCAAATATTTCAAATAATTGTATTAAAACTAATTGGTTTGCTTTACAGACTTTACTCCAAGGCTTCTGGAAGCGATGGCATCAGGAATATCTGACATCCCTTCAACATAGACCAAAGTGGCAAAAACTTAAATTTAATCTTCAAGTTAACGATATCGTTCTTCTCAAAGAGCCAAACATGCCACCCTCCAAATGGATTATTGGTCGTATCTCACAAATACATCCTGGAAATGATGGTGAAGTCAGAGTCGTCACTGTTCACACGAATTTTGGCAACTACACTCGTCCAATATCTAAGGTAGCTCCACTTCCTATCACTGAAAGACCGGAGTCTTCCAGGGGGGGCTGAATGTTCTGAAATGTGCTGCAGAGAAGCTTGAAAGCCAAACATCAACAACTCACCCTAGTCTATTATTTATTTCATTTTCATTTGTTATTTAATTGTATTCTCTAATCTCTTGTAAAGCCAATGCAGAATTTTGCTCTCATTTGTTTTGCCTTATCAATGTACAATGCACATACTTACAAGTTGGATACATACTGAAATTGATTACCTAATTCTTTCTCTTTGCTGTCTAACCATCATCGCGGTAACACCAAAAAATTGTTTAGCTCCGCAAATTCTTTAATCATTTTGGCATATTTATAAGTTTACAATTTTGGAACAATTGTATTATTTAAATTAAATAAATTAGCATAAATTGAATTAGAAAAATTTGTTGCCAATATTATTTCGATACACGATATTTCGCAGCGAAAACAAGGTACCTATAATTTGTTAAATTTTTTTTACATTCTTTTTATCGAACTTTCCCATTCTTGGGCCCAGAATATATTTTTATACAGATGAGTTTGGTATTATTATATGGTATTATTATATGAAATTGAATTCAAGGGAACGACTTATAAAAAAAACTGTTACTTAACTTCTTTTTCATTTTCAGAAAATGTTCTCAATTTATACAAAGCAATTTTATTTTTAACGAATGATATAGACGTACATGTGTATTGTTATTCAATTTAAATACAAAAATTTGATTCACACTTACAATCTTATGAGATTGGTAAAAAGCTGGATAAGTGTTTGTATATAAAAAAAATAACTTATTTTACTAGTCCTCCGCTAAATGTTCAAACTATAAACAACGGAAAATGCTACTTAAAAAATAAATTTTTGTAAAAAATAATTGTTCTTGTTTTTCTTCTGTTTATATAGTTTCTTTTCAGCGAAAGTTTGCTGTATGGGTAAGTATCTACTCGGAGAAAAAAAAATGTGTTTAGATATTAAAAAAAACTTTAGTTAATTTTTTTTTCACACATCTATAATAACGTTCTTTTGATATAAAAAAATTAACTTGTGCCGTTTTCTTAAAATATTGAACAAAAACTTTTTCCTAAAGAATTATTGTTATTGATGTTAGTATTAACAGACATGACAAACTCATATAAGTGTTAACGGATTTTAAAAATCCGTCGACATTTATTAAAATCCTGAGGAAATAGATTTTGTTCATTATTTAAAAAAACGGTGAGCATTTAACAAAAGATTTTTAATTTAAATCGAAGAGTTTAATAAAATCAAAGTAATAAATGGTAGAAAAAACCTGATTTGTGGTTAATAAAACTGACCATGAGATTGCTTAGTTTAAACCGAAACATCTTTGATTTTAGCATGGAAATAGTAAGCAAAAAATAAATACAATTTTGTTTAAATTAACTTTGAATGAAGTAAATTAAAATAAATAGATAAATGTTACTTTTAAATAGAAAACGAAGTTAATATAAAAAGAATTAAGTTCAAATTAACTAAACTGAAACTTAATAGATTCATATTCAAATTGAACTCAAAACGAATCCATGCCAAATCATATGTGTTTGAGTTTGATTCGAATATGAATCTACTTGATATTTTTCTCAGTGTAAGACACAATAAAGCTTCTTTTATTTATTTTCTTTTGTAGTTGTTGATGTTTTGTTATCCTTTATAAAGTAAGTCGAGTATTGATAGGACCGACCTCCCCATCAACATCATCGTATTAAAAGTTTTCAAATATGCAGGCATAATATATTAATCTCTGTAAAATCTATATACCAGCATAATTTTCCTTCAAAGAATTTATGTAAAATATTTTAAATATTTGATATTGAATTTACATATGTATAATACATTTTCTTGTATGTACCCACTACATACTCGTAGATACCTTTTCCTCTCTCAAGTGAAGATAATTCCAAATCAATGTTTTTTCCTTTTTGTTCGGACCTCTCAAAGGAATTGAAAATCTAAGAGAGTGTTTGATATTGAAAAGTAGGTAGGGTATTTGAAGGTGAGGGTAGGTACATATACTATATATTTGAATAAATGATTCAAAGAAAAGGTCAAGGACAATGTAATGTATCATTATTGAACCTTTAACAACTTGCATACATTACATAGCAAAGAAGAGTAATCCCCTGATGGTTCTTAATCCAACGTTCCCTTAGTACTTATTCCTACTCGTCTATATGTAGCTATGTTTTGTCCATAGGTATGATGAGTTTCAAAAAAGTCTTGACAAAAAGCCTTGGAGAGCCATTAAAGAAGAAATCCTTTCATGTACAAACATATACATAGGCTATATAAATTATATTGTACTAGATTTGTCGTCTAGATTTCTAACCAAGAAAAAGCCTTTTTTAAGTTCCTTAACCGAAGCATGAAATTGAATTTTTGAACCTTTTTTTTCTCTCAATTTTCTATATATATGTACAAATGTTGACTTATCTATGTATTTAATTTTTATATTTAAAGCTGAATTTTATCTGAATACGCACATTTTGGGTAGAAATTTAATATAGAAGTACGTTCCTTCTGATGTTTACACTGGATTATGTTATTTAGGAAACCTAATACACTCAGATACATGATGAGTCCAAAGAAGATTCATGAACACACACAGTTGGGTTTGGGTTTTCTAATTCAGATCTTCCACAAATAAAATTCCATAAAGGTCTAATTTTATAGAAGTGAAAATATATCAAAGTTACCTACGAGTACATTTTATCTAACCTAAAGCATTGTGCTTACATTCAATGAAATAATATTGTTGACACATCAACAAAAACGTGATTGATGAGTTTTTTGAGAAGAAAAACATTTTCTAAAATCATGATGATGAAATTGCTTTTCTTTGCTTTCACTCTCATGTAACATATTTCAAAATCTAAAGGTTCATAAGCATACGTATATGTGTACGTAATTTAAAAAAAGAAAATGTCCTGACCATTGTTTATTTTTCACAGATCATTAAATTAATGACTTGGAATAAAAAACTTACAGCTACAGATGTTATCTTTGTTTTAATATTTTTGCTTAATATATTTTATGTACCTTATCTTTTGGGACATTAATTTCAAACAATTTAAAGACAACTTTTACAAGCTTTTTTATGTGAGGGTTCAATGGTGTTTTTGTTCATATTTTAGGAAAGGAAAAGAGTATAAAAATGAAAATTTACAAAAAAACAAGAACATTATATGACCATTAGGAGGATAGAAGTTTTTACATATTCACATTTGATGACTTTTTATTTCGTCTAGACACTATTTTATTTTATGTTGGAAAATATATCAAATATATTTAAATGATATAAATATAAATAATTAAACATGTATTCCTCCTTGAATATAGATAGTTTCTGAATTAAATTCTATAAATTACATTTATACATATGTTTAAAATTGAAAACTAAATTCGGTACACCTAGCCGTATACGTGTTTTTTTTATCTAAAAAATTTGTATTTATTATATAATAATACAAAATAAATTAGGTGGCTCAACAGTCCGTTAGGAACTGGGGCCTAGTGACTTACAACATTCAACCAATGCTGTGTGCAAGTAGTGTTGCCAGGTAGGGGGGGGGGTACCTACAGTTTTAAGCCAAAGCCGAACGGCTAATTTGAGCAAGAACTTTTCATGACAAGAATTACTCTTGGAGGATTTGTCAAAGCTTTAGATGGCACAGACAGGGATTGAACCCAAAACCTCTGGCATGACAGTCCAATGCTACCAACATTTTGTTGTATCAAAAGATATCAAAATTAGAAACTCAGCTTTTCAAAACGATTTTTTTGTTTAAACTGCAATACTCGTAACACTATTTTTCACTTAGAAACAATGTTTTGAAGAAGTGGAACAAGTTCTTTAAGTGACTGCGACTTTTAACATAAAAATTTATATTATGTTTAAAAATCAAGATTTGAAGTAAATTTAAAAATTAAATTGACTCAAAGTCAAATAAAATGCAGTCATTTAAAAGTCAATTTAAATATAAGTTAATTGCGAAAGGCAGTAAGTCATTTGAATATTGTGACTTGAAATACTTTACACTGTCAAAAAGACTGCATTCAAATTGATTTTGATTCAATTGACTTTTAAATTGATTTTAAACCAAAGTCATAGGGTACGTTCACACGCACGCACAGACATCTTTCTAAAAATCTTTTATTTCGACTGTAGAGGCCTTGAAACGTTGAGAAATGTCAACATTTTCATTGAATGTTTTTGAACAACAACAACAACTTAAAGGTGCTACCACTCATTGTTTTGGCTGGAGATATAGCTATTTCGTGCTTTGCCACTTTTGCACTCATCAGTCTCCTTTTTTGTGGTGCTGAGCTTTAATCCAATTTTATTTGAAAAACTTTATGCACAACATAGGATTCGAACCCACGCATATCAGATTTGCTCAGTCTTAGAAGTCGTGTGCACTACGCACTCCACTACTTTAGACCACTGACGTCACAGGTCGAGATGTGCTAATTGTTTATCAAATGCATTTGAAGCATCAACCTTTTTATAAGCTCCTTTAAGTATGCTGTTTTGTTCCGCCTCCATTTTTCTCCATACCTTATTTGATAGACTAACAATTCGTAGTACGTATCAAAGGGGGAGAGGTTGGAAGATCGGTAACGAACCAGACTAAGTTATTATTGTTATTAAAGCTCAGCACCACAAAAAAGGAGACTGATGAGTGCAAAAGTGGCAAAGCACGAAATAGCTATATCTCCAGCCAAAACAATGAGTGGTAGCACCTTTAAGTTGTTGTTGTTGTTCAAAAACATTCAATAAAATTAAAAAGGAATGGTCAAGTCTAACAAGCTGACATTCTAGTACGAATAGTACAATACAAATAATAACAATAGTCAACATTTTCAATTTGACAAATCAGACCCATTACAATAACTTCCTATGGGAAGTTAAAAATTTTGACATTTCTCAAAGTTTCAAGGTCCCTAGAGTCTAAATAAAAGGTTTTCAAAGTGATGTGTGTGCGTACGTGTGAACGTATATATGTACGTTCGGGAAGCCTTTTTCGTCGCCCATATCTTAGAAACCATTAGAGATATCGACTTTAAATACATTTTATTATACAGATAATAATGCAGAAAGAACTTTAAAAAAAATTGAAAATTTTGGTTAACCCGAAATATTTCACAAACCAATATCACTTGAAACTTGAATTAAATCTCATATAATACATTGTGACGTGATACCAAACTAATAATATTTTGAAAAAAAAACATAAACCCACGGCTTTTTTTTTAAATAAAAAAAAAACTGAAAAAAAATAATTGTCACTTTAAATATTGTACGAACAAAATTATTCCAAGAACAATAACGTTTTTGACATCTTGTAATTTTGAGCAAAATCGAATTGATAGTTTTTTTTTACAAAAAATAAAAACTTTAAAAAAACAATACTAAAACTTGGTAAAAATTTACTTTCGACTCAAATATCTTTTTAAAAACTTAAGATATTAGCTTCAAAGTAGTTTTATTTCACAGGAAATATTGCTTTGGACATTGAGTAATTTTTTTATAAAAATCCAACAGTCAGCTTTTTCATAAAAATTAAAATTTACAAAAAATAGTACATAAAAATTGGTAAAAATTGATGTTCGATTCTCGATATCTCTTGAATAAATGAAGGTATTGACTTCAAAATTATTTCATTCTGTGCTAATGTTTTTAGAAAAATCCAATCTGTATTTATTTGTACAAGAAATAAACAATTTTAAGAAATGCTAATAAAATGGTAAAAAATGGGTTTCCACTAAAAATCTCGTTAATAAAAAAACTTTGTATTTCATTATATGCAAAATATTGTTGGTAATATGTGGCTATTTTTTTGCTTAAGAAAATTCAACTGACAACATTTTGAACAAAACACGAAAACCTGCAAAAAAACAACAAAAAAAAATGGTAAGAAATGGTTTTCGACTGAAGTATTAGGGGAACAAAGAAGGATATGAATTCAAATTACTTATCTCACACAAAATATTGTTATTTTGAAAAAGTTTTAAACAACACAAATCGACAGAGGGATTGGGAAAATATCAGAGTGGGTCGCATCTCAGCCTCTTTTTCTGGAGATATTATTATTTCTGTGCGTAAAATATTTGAGGTGACAAATGAGAGAGGATCTGATATGAAGAATTTTCGGGATTTATTTTGACATAGTAACTTAATTTTTGGGAGTCTATTAACTATCGCTATCAGTCTGCTTACTAGTAGATGCTAGCAAATATTTTGATCTTAAAGGAGTCAACAAAACTTAAAAATTGTAGAGAGACAAATGTTTGGTTCTTGAATTTAGGGAAATAGGTGCATTAAAGTACATAATTTCTCTAAAAATTAAATAAAAACAAATTTAGATAAACAAATAAGTCACTTTTGTGGGGCACTCACAAATAACAAGTTTCGGAATCTCTTTTTACTTCAAATCTCAAGAGATTCTAAGTTTTATATCAATATATATGAATAGTTTAATATGTTTTAGCCATAAGTTCAATAAAAGTGTCACTTTTGCTGTTTTTGGGACATTTACATTATTGGAATCCAAAGCAAATTTACTTCAAAAAGTAGATTTATTTAATTTTTGAAGATTTTAAAATTTTTTGTATTCAACGGAAAATCAATTTTGAAAGAAATAAAATGCACGACTGGGTCGTTAGTACTTGCTAATTTCTTTCAAAAAGTCTGTTTAAAAATATTTATTATACTTTAAGGTTTAAAAATGTATCTGCAAAATAAGCTTTTTCTCAAAAATTTAAGTGCTATTTTATTTCTCAAAAAACTAGATTAACTTAATTTTTTTCTGAAAATGTAGTAGAACGTTTTTTTTTTTTAAATCAATAAAAAAAATTTTAATTTTGTCTTAAAAATATTTTCGGTATGTAGTTGTTTAGTGCTTATAAATAAAAATTTTAAATCTATATTTCTATATCTATACTAATATTATAAATGCGAAAGTAACTCTGTCTGTCTGTCTGTTACCCAATCACGCCTAAACTACTGAACCAATTTGCATGAAATTTGGTATGGAGATATTTTGTTACCCGAGAAAGGACATAGGCTACTTTTTACTCTGGAAAAATAACGCATTCCCAAGGGAAAATTCAGGTGGGCCGATCGCTTTAACGCCTAAACTACTGAACAGATTTAAATGAAATTTGGTAAAGAGATAGTTTGAAAATTAAGAAAGAACATGGGTTACTTTCGACCTCGGGAAAACAACGCATTCCCATGGGAAAAATTACTTTTCGGGTAATCTGATCGCTTTCACTTTTGAATTAGCAAAGATTTGAATAATATTTGGATAAAATTGGTATTACGGGAAAACAACGCATTCCCGACCCTTCTGAAAAGTTGAAATTGAAGGTTGATGTTCCAGTCCTGTTAATGAGAAATCTTGATGCATCAAAGTTATGTAATGGTACACGGCTACAGATTACTGACCTAGGACGAAATATTATAAAAGCTATAATCATGACTGGAATAGCACAAGGAAAAAATGTTTTAATTCCCCGCATTCCGATAATTCCAACCGATTTGCCGTTTCAGTTTAAAAGAGTGCAGTTTCCTCTGAAAGCAGCATTTGCAATAACAATAAATAAATTTGGAAAAAAACTGTTTTTCCCATGGACAATTATATGTAGCGTGCTCACGAGTCTCAAACCCACAAAATCTTTACGTTCTGGCCAAGAAAGGAAAAACAAAAAACGTCGTTTATAAAAATGTATTGCAGTTATCTTCTTCTTAAAATGTATTAACCTAACCTAACCCAACCTATGACAATCACACTTAGTATGGCCTCATCCCATCTCGGCACAATTCAAACATACATACGTACAAAAAAGTATAGCTCAGGTTTTTTTATACTACTATCCAAAAAAAACTATCTACTGCGGACGAAGTCGCGGGTAAAAGCTAGTTATAAATATAGAGCTTTCAAAACAAACATCAATATATTTTTAAAAATTAAAAAAAAAAAATAAAATTCTTGAGAAAACTTAAAAACAAAATAACGGTTTTATGAAGAGTACTCTTCTGGAACAATACCAAAATATGTTTTTCTTGTAGAAAGAAGCGAAATTAAGACAAAATTTAGAAAAAAAAGTGTAGGTTAATTTTTGAAAAAATTGAATTTTCGATTTTTAACCAAAAAATTTGTATGGGGACTGCTCTTATTTTTCGTATTTAAAAAAAGAAAAAAAGAACGCCTAACGCTAATTGGCTTTAAACCTTTATTTCCCAGTTTGGACTCAACCTACACAAGGGTTTGGGATATATTGGCCAGGACAGACAGAAAGACTGACGGACGGAATCGGAAGACTCGGCTTTTCTATCATCGTAATGTCATGTTTGATTAAAAGCTCGAGTTTGAGGCATATAGTTCCTATGTGTCGCAAGTCGAAATCACTTCAATATACACTATTTATGTGCGTTAACAAATAAGACGCAATTGAAGGCGAGTTTCAGGAATTTAAATGCAACTTAATATCAAATTGACGATCTCTTATTCAAGGTTTCTTCTTGAGAACCTGAATGTTTGCTCTTTTTCGTAGAACAAATTTTTATGAAATAAATTTAAAGCATTACTTAAGATTTTTCTAAATTATAAATTGAGTGAAAACAAAAATTTTAGTAGCACCTTTAAGTTGTTGTTGTTGTTCAAACATTCACAAATTTTAGTCGTTTTTGACAGCAAACTACTGTTTGGTAACTGTCGTTAAATTACAATCAAATCTTTAGATGAAATCTTTAAGTATACAAATTAACTGTATAAGCTTTATGGCTCATACGATCCACTGGATCGTGCATTAGTCAAAAGTTGATGAATTTGTGCTGCGTTATTGGAAAATGGCTGAATTTCCGATTCATATTATGTTCTTGCTCCAGTCCTCAGCTAAAAGTAGTACTTTGAGCAAACAAAGTTTAAGGCAAGGGTAAAATACAAGATTTGTTTTCATAATACAAAATAAATAATTAAATATATAATGGAAGTCATATCCCTTAACGCAATACGATAGTTTTGAATTCATTGGAGTTCCTTCGAAAATAAAAACAAATTGTTATGCAGGGGGGGTCATGACCCCTACGACCCCTCACCCCCTCGATACACCATTGGGTAAGGTCAAACAGTAAGAGGGATAGAATCGCCAGACCCAATTTCATCGTCTTCTCTATAATCTTGATTTCATATTTGTCTAAAATCTAAAGAAAATAATAGAAATTTATGTTTTTTAGTTCTGAAACCAAAATTTCTCTACCATCTTTCAAAATTATGTACGTGCTGTGTGTACAAAAAAAACAATAGATTTACCCAAAAACGCTTCATCATCAGGTGAAAAAAAACAGAAAAAGCTGATTAGAACTAAAAAAATAATAAAAGGCTCCAGTTTATATACAAGTAAGCTATACTAAGCCCACTAGACATCGTATACTCATTATACGAAACCCCTTTTCTTTCAAGCCTACTTCCCATAAAAGCAACAGACTCTTCCGGTTGTTGTTGACATATTTTGCGGCTACAAAACAAAACTAAAAACTTTCAACTTAACATTGGAAAAGGCAACAACAAAAAATATGAAGTTTCCAATTATTTTCCTTTTTTCACATTACCACCATCACGCAACTTACCTTCTGCGAACTTGGATGTTTCTTTCCTCATTTAGGTTTCATTTTCATATTTTGATTTCTGTTTTTTTTACAATTTTACTGGCTAAAACATTTTGTTTCGCAATTAAAGCTTAAGATGGGAGAAGAAGAAGAAGAAGAAGAAGAAGGGAAGAAAAAATAATTACAAAATGACTATCAAGGTCAAATATTGTAGGTTTATAAAGGTAGGTATAGGTATATAACTTGAGTCCTTTTTGTGTACCTACCCTTTTTGATTTAAGTACGCAAGGAAACGAAGGATTTTGTTAACTTTTTTGTTGGTTGTTGTTGTTCTGTTTAATCTTGACCTTCCTTTTTTATTTCATGCTTTTTATTTATTCAATCTTTATGGTGAAACGCGGTAATGATTAAAATTAAAATCAAAGTAAGTTTAATGTTTTGGGAAACGATTTTTTTCTTTGTGGTTGTTGGGTTTCTGGATTTTTTAAGTAGTTAAAAAACACGGTAACGGTAGGCACCTACTTTATTTAATCAGAAGAAAATGTTTCAATTAAGGATTTTTATTGCCAAGAATAATCAAATTAATAATGGATGTATAAAGGTAACTTGAATTTATGAGTTATAAGATTGGTTTCCAACAATAAACACGAAAATAATTTGTTAAATCTTGAAGGAAGCACTTCGTTTAAAATCGAATTTAGTGGTTTTGTAAAAATCAATATTTTCTTTCAATTGAAATTTGAAAGAGATACTGCAATAAAAATATGCAGAAAGGTATTTTTGCAAGACTGGTTCGCACAAACTTTCTCCATCATTTAATTGACCACCACGCGTATTGTGGGCAAGCATCGATTCTTTTGAGGTAATTTTACGAATACCTTATGACACATATTGGGTTGTATCTCAGTCATAACTTGAAGAATGTTGGTTTTTAAGTGTTCAAGAGTTAGAAGTGTATCTGCATAAACACGGTCTTTCCCGTAGCTCAACAAAAAAATTCCAGCGTTGTCAAATCGCATGATCTTGGTAACCAGTTGATATTGCCACGACGAGAAATTACGCGGATAGGATATGTCTCGCTCGAGTTATGTGGCACCGTCTTGTTGAAACCAAATATTTTCCAAGTCGTATTATTCAATACAAAAAAAAGCCGGTTATCATATGACCATAAAGCTTCAAATTAACAGTGACAGTCGTTCCATCGTCGTTTTTGAAGAAGTAAGCTCCTATCACAACTCCGGACCAAAGATCTCATCAAGCAGTGACTTTTTGTGGATGTAATGGCCTCCCTTCAATTACTTGAGGATTCTCAGATCCCCAAAATACGACAATGTTGTTTATAAACTTTGCTTTGTCGCTGAATAAAATTTTGTTCGAGAAATCGCCGTCCACCGCCTGTTCTTCAAGCACCCACTCGAAGTACCTACTACGTTGTAAATGGTCCGCTGGCTTCAGTTTATGTGTGAGCTGGACTTTATATGGATGTAGGTGTATATCCAAATGTAAAATACGCCATAATGTGCCGTAAGATAGTCCTTAAACCTGAGAACGACAAGGAATCGACACATTCGGATATTCGGCAACACTTTCACTTACAGCAGCGATTTTTTCAGTGGTACGAGAGACCTTTTAAAGCACGATATGTGGCTGTGGCAAAATCACCACTTTTTTAGCAGGTTTTAACATTTTATGCGTTGTGCGATAGTTAAGCGATCCATTTTCGTAAATGTCAAACTTTCAACTGAAAAACAACTGAGTTTGACAGATGTCGAATTCCAGTCCTATACTTTTGAAACCCAAAAATGGATTACCCGTTATGTTTTATATTTGAGTTTTGGTAAAAATTGTTGGAACGTTTTTAAGATATTGAATTTAAAACAAAAAAAAGAGGCTGATATGCGACCCACACTGATAACTTCCCATCCCGTCTGCCGATTTCTCTTGCTTAAAAGTTTGTCTATACGTATCAATTTTTACCAAATTTGCGTACTATTTTTTGCAGATTTTATTTTTTTTATGAAAAAACGGACTGTTGGATTTTTATAAAAAAATTACTGAATATCGAAAACAATATTTTCTGCGAAATAAAATAAGTTTAAAGGCAATTATTGTGATTTTTGAAAAGCTATACTTGAGTCGAAGGTAAATTTTTATGAAGTTTCAGTAGGTATTGTTTTTTTTTAGGTTTTTATTTTTTGTAAAAAAACTGTCAATTCGATATTTCTTAAAATTTTACTGAATGTTGACAACAATATGTTTTGAAAGATAAAAGTAGTTTAAAGCCAATATCTCAAAGTTTTGAAAATATATTTGAGTCGAAAATCAATTTTTACCAACTTTTATTAATTTTTTTTTAGGTTTTTATTTTTTGTAAAAAAAACTGTCAATTCGATTTTTCTTAAAATGTTATCAGATGTCAAAAACATTATTCTTCGGTGCACAAAATTGTTTTGGAGATGAAATCATATTTTAGTCGTAAGATTTTAGGGGTGACAAATATTTGTTTTCAGTTTTTTTGATTTATAAAAAAAACCGTTAATTGGAATTTTTTCCAAGAATATAATTGTTTTGCACCACGTTACAATATATAATATAAAATTTAATTCAAGTCTCTAGTGTCATTGGTTCATGAGATATTTAGGTTTAACCAAAATTTTCACCTTTTTTTTTAAACTGCTATGGTAAAAAAACCACCCACTCAATTTTCTTGAGAGTCTTTTCTGCATCTTTCTGCCTTATTATCTGTATAACAAAATTTATTTGAAGTCGATATCTCTTCTGGTTCTTGAGCTATGGACGACGAAAAAAACGTCGCGAACGTACGGACGTATGGACGTACGGATGTACGGACGTACGGACGTACAGACGTACGGACGTACGTACACACGCACGCACAGACATCTTTCTAAAAATCTTTTATTTCGAGTCTAGGGACCTTGAAACGTCGAGAAATGTCAAAATTTTCAATTTGACAAATCGGACCCATTACAATAACTTCCTATATTATATAAAAAGCTTAGCAACTTGAAGTTAACCACTAACTGACTTTTTGAACGGTGAATGATGATTTGCTAAGTTAAAACTCATTAATTGGACTTTTCAATATATGTATATTACTTTGAGTGATGGTAAGGTTGTTCCATAATTGAATGCCAGATATTTGACGAAAAATTCAAATCAAGTGTTATTTTCTTTGTTCACAATTTTTTCAAAACAAAAAAATGTTTCCTTATTTATTCTTTTTTTGTTTTAAGAAAAGTATTTTAAGATTCCTATTTTTATTTCTAAGTATTTGATTTTAATTCCTTTAACTTTTAAACTGAAAGAAAACCGATTAAATTTAACATTCAAATTCTTAATTATTTATACCTTGAAAATGCATTTTAAATGAATAAAATAGTGAAATGTTTATGTCACTTAAGGTTAAATTTATTTCTATATCATACTCGTTCTTATCTTATATAAATCAAGTTTAATGGGAATTTCGAGTTTCCATCATGTACAAGGATTTATATTTTTAATTAGGTATTCATTAAAGTAAGTAGGTAAAGGTATATGCATGTATGTGTACCTTTAGCTGCCATGCATTTAATTAATCTACTTTTAATTTGCTTTTATATTTCATCTTGTTATTTCACTGCACATTTGCCACTTAAGAGAAAAATGTATCTGAATTAAAAATTGTCCTTGAAAAGTACTGATACAAAATATTTAAGTGTTGTTATAGTGACTTGTGTTTGTTCTTATTTTATTCCATAATCTTCCAGGAAATTAATAAATATTTTATTCATTTCAAGCTTTTCAGGTTAACATAATGCATATTTTGGTATACAAAGAATTTCATTGGAAAAAAAATATTATGTAAATTATGTTTTCAAAATCTGGAATTCATTAAACAGGATGTATCTTTACTCTTAGCCAACAGACAACCAACAATGTATGTAGAACAATACCATTGGTTTCTGTTAAAATTTAATGTCGAAACATTTTAAAGACTTGGTTATCAACTGAAATTTGAAACTGGATTTAAGTTAATGTAATGCAAAATAAAATAAAATAAAATAAAATAAAATAAAATAAAATAAAATAAAATAAAATAAAAAAGAAGAATAAAAAATATAAGAAAATAAAATGTACCAAAATAGCAAAGAACCTGACATCTCCACTTTAGAGAGTATGCACTTAAAAATTGAACTTAAAGCTGTTGTCTGTCGAGATATACGAGACTTTAAACAAATTTCGTTATGTACTTTTAATAAATAATAATAAAAACAGATCTGTCATAGAGATTTAAGTAGATATTTTATCGGGTATAAAGTGCAAATTTGGGTAGCTGTCACTTTTAAAGCTGTCATTTGCAGATGTTGGACAAATAAAAATTGAGCTACTTTGACGAAATTTTTAAGGTTCACTTTAAAAATATTATTTCGCAATTTTTCTCACTGGCCGTTGTTTCTCGAAGAGGTTTTTACTATTAATTACCGAGACCTTGGGATTTTAGACCTTTAATTTTGTTGAAATTGATTAGAAAGAACTATAATATGGCCTTCATAAAGCTATCGAAGACATTCAGTCCCAAGAGAGCGATACCACTTTTCATTGCTAATATCTTAAAAAAACATTTAATAATAATAATAAACAAGCTTAAAAGTCTTAATACAAAAAAAACTGCTGAAAGTGTAATAAAACCAATTTGATCTTATTTCAATGTATTTAGACCAACTGCTGAAAATTGGCCTAATTTTCCTAGAAAACAACACTGAACTAACGTCGTAGTTTAACGGCACCCATGTCCCATGAATAACATCGTAATCAGGAAATTGTTAACGATAGCGAAAAACTATTTTAGAACTGATGAAATTCATTAGTAAAATTATCATTCAAATAATTATAACGAAATTATTCTGCCGTACATTTATTTCGGGATTCGGACATTTTACGATTGCGATATTTATTTAGCTTTCAGATACTAAGTTATTGTAAATGGTCCTATGTGTCAAATTAAAACTTTCGACATTTCTTGACATTTTAAGAACATAAATCAAAGGTTCTTAGAGAAATGTTTGTGTGCGGGACACCTATTTTCATTCGTCATATCTCAAGAACCAGTGGAGATATTATCTACTTCAGAAAAATTTTGTTTTATAGATAATAACATCAAAAGATGCAAAAAGAACTTTGAACAAATTGAGTGTGTTAAAAACTTGGTTAACCCCAAATATTTCTAACCTAAATAGGGCATATTCATAGCCATATTTCAAACCAGAGTATATTTAAACTGCAGTCTAAATCTAACATTTAGATTAGACACAGCTGCTATTCATAAAGAATTTAATAGCTCTGTTTAGTGAGAAACAGGTTTAAAGTATATTCTACTACAGTTCTAGTACAATTACTTTTAAATCTGTTAAAAAATGGCTTGTTGGGGGGGAAAAAAATTAAATTTGTTAGCTGGACGCCAAAGTCTAGATCCTTTAAAATTATTCTGCTTACTGTTAGTTGAGGAATTTCATGTAAGTCGCCTGTTGTAAAAAATTCAGATAATAATGCAGAAAGATGCAGAAAGGACTCTCAAAAAATTTGAGTTGGTGGTTTTCTAACCAAAGCAATTTAAAAAAAGGTTAAAATTTTGGTTAATCCAAAATTTGTCACGAACCAATAACGCTAGAGACTTGAATTTAATTTTATATTATACTTGCGGCCCGGTACGTGCTTCGGTACGTATAAGGCATAGTTATAAAAAAAATGTATTATTAAGTTCATTTATTCAAACAAACAAATATTTTAAATTGCTAGCTATTTAAAAGTCCAAATGACCCAAATGATATTTTGTTTATATTATATTTATCAGCAAAGAGTAAAAACAAATAAATAAAAAAGAATTGGGTACTCTTACTATGGTGGGTCTATATGGGTTAGTCTAAAACAGTAGGATAAACAATAATTTTAGTTTTTCCATTTTGAGCATGAATAAATAAAGAGAAAAACATGATTCCTCCAAATTGACACTACAAACGTGAAGTGTTTGCCCTTGGGCCTTATTTATGGACATCGCAAATGATAAACGCACAATCTTTAGAATTCAAATGGCATATCAGTTGGAATCATAGGGATACGCGGTATCAAACACACTTCTCCTTTTGATTTACCAGTTAAGATTGTAGCTCCAATCAAATTTGGCAATAACTCTGGTGCCATTACACAGTTTTGGTGGATTATTATTTCGCAATAATATAATCAAAGAACCAATTTTCAGATTCAAGCTATGCGGTGGTGTACCAGCCGGTTCCAATGAATTTAAAAATTCAATACACCTGGCAATTTCGCTTGAATTTTAAAATAAATGGCATTGATATGAATATTCTTCGGTGCTAAAATGGCGCGTTCTCTCAACCAATCATGATTTCTGTAATTATCAAGAATATTCGGAAAAACACATTCAATCAACTCATCTATAGATTGCACAATTGTACAAAAATTGTTCGGTAAAGTGGTCAATCCGTTGGTATTGTCGATTGGTATTTTGCCACCACCAATTTCTAACAATTGTTTTGAAAACTCATGTGCAGTTGCATCATTATGTAGGTGAATATGCATATTAATGTTCAGTGTCAATTTTTTGTACATATCTCCAAGGAACTGATGACTTCAAATAGGCGTTTATTGCATCAGCAGGAGTTGATCGATGAATGACAGGCAATGTTTGACGAAAGTCCCCTGACAGCAATATTAGAGCACCACCAAAAAGCTGTATGATTACCGCGTAAATCTTGCATTGTTGGATTAAATGCTTCTATTGATTTTTTATTCGCCATTGTGCACTCATCCCATAAAATAATTGACATTAATCGCAGAAATTTTGCAATAGCAGAATTTCTCGAAATATTGCAAGTTGGAGATTCAATGGCAATTTTAATGCAGAGTGTGCGGTCCGACCACCTTCTTATAATGTAGCAGCAATTCCCGAAGATGCAAGTGCCAATGCAATTTTCTGTTCCGATCGAATATTCGCTAAAATCAATGATACAACGAAAGTTTTACCTGTACCACCAGGTGCATCCAAGAAATATAATCCACCTGCATTATTGGAAACGGCTTGCATGATTGTGTCATATACATGGTTTTGTTAAATATTCAATTTGGTCCTATTACAATTTTGTGATCATCAGATGGCATACGATCAAGAGCAACTTTGAACAATTGAACTAATGCGTTATGCTGATAGAAAAACTCTTGTAGCTCACGAATAATTTCTCGTCTTGTATTTGAAACTATTGCACAACGTCGATCCAATTCACGATTTTCATCACCAGTAAAATAAATTTGCAAAAATTGATGATCAGCGTCGGGGTATGGCAATAACGAACCAGCTTGATGATAAATCTGGCCCTGAATCTGTGACATGTATGCAATTTTAGCTAGATGTTGAATCAGAATTTTCAGGACTTTATGATTCAGATTGATATAAACATGGGACAATCCTGTTGAGGTATTTACCTTAAAAGTCGGCATAAAATTATCTCTAATAATTTTAGTAGCACTAAAAGAAGTCATAATTCAAGACCAAAATTAGCCAAATCGGTAAAGGCATTGTTGAGTTTTATAACATTACAACGAAAAGTGGCCTTGATTTTTATATATATAGATTATATTGTAACGCGATACCAAACTAGAACATTTTTGGACAAAAATCCAAATACCTAACGTTTTTTTTTTATAAATCAACAAATCTTACGAACAAAAAATGATTTTATCTCCAAAACAATTTTCTGCAACGAAGAATAGCGTTTTTAACTTCTGGTAAAATTTTAAGAAAAATCGAATTAAATTTTTTTTTTATAAAAATAAAAAAACTAAAAAAAAACATTACTCAAAGTTGGTAAAAATTGATTTTCGACTCAAATATCTTTTCTAAACTTTGAGATATTGGATTTAACGTAATTTTATCTTTTAAAAATTATTGTAAAAATTGATTTTCGACTCAAATATCTTTTTAAAAATTTGAGATTATGGTTTCTAACTAATTTTAAATTACTTATAGGAAATATTGTTTTCAAAATTTGGTAGAATTTTGAGCAACATCGAATTTACAGTTTGTTTTTACAAAAAATAAAAACCTAAAAAAAAACAGTACTAAAACTTGGTAAAAATTTACTTTCGACTTAAATAGCCTTTCAAAAATTAAAAATATTGGCTTCAAACTTATTTTATCTCACAGAAAATATTGTTTTCGACATTCAGTATGTTTTTTATAACAATCCAACAGTCAGTTTTTTCATAAAAAAATAAAAACCTAAAAAAAATATTACTCAAAGTTGGTAAAAATTGGTTTTCGACTTTTTTATAAAAACCCAATAGTCCATTTTTTCATACAAAAATAAAATCTACAAAAAATTTGGTAAAAATTGATGTGTTGTTCTTGATATCTCGTGAACAACAGAATTAATTTTATTCATCCAATTTATATTTGTTTATATAAGAAATAAAAACTTTTAAGAAATGCTACTAAAATTGGTAAAAATTGGCTTTCGACTAAAAATCTCGTTAGCAAAAATAGATTTTGAAATCAAAATATTTCAATATTTGCAAAATATTGTTGGTAATTTTAAAATTTTTAAGAATAATTCAACTGACAACTTTTATAACAAACACGAAAACCTACAAATGTTTAAGCAAGACAAATCGACAGACGGGATGGTAAGTTTTCAAAGGAGTAAATTCGGGTTAAGTAGAGCTTTCGTTTTTTGTTGGGTTATAGCATTCCAACATTCAACCAAATATCAAAATCTTGATCGATGCTTTAGAGCCCCCGCAGACTGTAGAGTTTTTATCGGCCGATAGTTTGGTCGGCTTCTTAATCAGTATGGAGAGGAATGCATATGCGCACACTACAGCGATTCAGTATCAGCCGATAAAAAAGTTTGATGGGCTACCCGATTACATTCAAACTAATCTGTCGGCCAACTATCGGCCGTATGTAATGGGTGATTTTTTTGAGGTTAGGATTTTCATGCATTAGTATTTGACAGATCACGCGGGATTTCAGACATGGTGTCAAAGAGAAAGATGCTCAGTATGCTTTGACATTTCATCATGAATAGACTTACTAACGAGCAACGCTTGCAAATCATTGAATTTTATTACCAAAATCAGTGTTCGGTTCGAAATGTGTTTCGCGCTTTTTTATCGACAAATTTTGTTCAGCGATGAGGCTCATTTCTGGTTGAATGGCTACGTAAATAAGCAAAATTGCCGCATTTGGAGTGAAGAGCAACCAGAAGCCGTTCAAGAACTGCCCATGCATCCCGAAAAATGCACTGTTTGGTGTGGTTTGTACGCTGGTGGAATCATTGGACCGTATTTTTTCAAAGATGCTGTTGGACGCAACGTTACGGTGAATGGCGATCGCTATCGTTCAATGCTAACAAACTTTTTGTTGCCAAAAATGGAAGAACTGAACTTGGTTGACACGTGGTTTCAACACGGAAAGAATTCTTAGATCAGATCAAGAAAAATAAGCTACAAATCACGAAAAATGAATCCAGTTTTGGATCTTGGCTTCGAAATAAGTAAATTGCTACTTTTTGTTTGCAATTTCATAAAATGAGCAAAATGAAGATATTGACACTCAAAAATCATATTTCACTACATTTGAGTAGCAATAATTCGACCGAGGAAATCAAATATTTCAAACAGCGAATTGCAATTTGATATCAATTTGTATCAATTTAATGTTTCGCACATGTAGTTCAAAAGTGACACAACTCAAAAAACGCAAAATTTGAGTTATTATCAAAAAAAGTTCCAAAGACTTCCACCCAACATATTTTTTAAAGGTGCATTTACCTAGATTCAATATTTTTTCCGCCAGAAGACACTATGTCGTTTTAAATGTTTCAAATGAGGTCAAACTGCCTTCGACAAAAATGACACATTTTCAGTTGTTACCTGGTCCTCGCAGCAAACAGGTGTGCCAAGTGAAATCAAAAGTGACTTATTGTGAGTTGTGTCATTTATGGTGTTTAAAACTATAAAATTTCAGTGCGTTAATTTGAGTTGAGACACTTTTGTTGATTCCTAGGTGAAAATTTTTGTATGTTATTTTGAGTTAAGCCACTTTAGTTGACTGAGGTAAATATGAATACTTTGTTTTATTTTGAGTTATGTCACTATTGAAGAATGATCAATTGAGATTTAGAGTTGTGTCTCTTTTGATGATTTATTAAAAATTTAAGTTTTTTGAGACCAAATGAAGACAAAATAGTTTCAATTTAAAACAGAACTTTTATCTGTATGTCGCGAATATGTTTATATGTGTAGTTCCTAAATAATGTCTTCTTTGATACATTTTTCGACCGTTTTTTGAGTTATGACACTTTTGATGTTTGAATTTTATATATACATTTGGAAGAGATTCACAATGCATTCAATAAGTCGTGCAAGATTTTTGGTGCTAATGGCAACCCACAATTTACAGACTGATTCATATGCAATATATCCCAAGCCAAACGATGATGATTTGCTTCAAAATCAAGAAAACCACTAAACAAATTTTATTAATTTACCGACAGATCAAGATAATCTCCCTGATCTCACAACGAATCCTGATGAAAGTAATGCAGGTAATGTGTTGTGCAATTTAGATGACCATTATGATGCAAATGGAAACCGAAAATTCTCAAATGGTTACATCTACAATTAATTCGTTGAGCGAGGGTTCGGTCCAAAATATAGAAAACGATCCAAAACTCTCAAAATGAAGGTGATAATGTCCATAGTGGTATAGAAAAACAGGTCAAAAGACACCTCAGATCTAGCCCAATCTATTTACCTCAGCAGTATGTTACTTTGATCCAAACAGCGAAAAAAAAATGGTCCACCATATCACTTTCACGAGCTTACTTACAAGGATTTCTATGATTTAAAAACTCTGCAAGAAGAATGGGGAAGTAAGTTTAAAGTTGATACTGATAGGATGTCAAGTGGCACGATATTAAGTTTATACGTGTGGAAAAAGAACACCCTTATGCATTCTTTTACAAAACTTCTTATCAAAATGAGGTTTACAAAAGAGTTAACGTACGCAACGTTAGAAAAAGCCAACCTCCAGAATCTATTAATTTTTCTCTCGGATTGACCCAAGCGTACTAAAAAAAATTCCTTTGGCTTACAACAAAAAAAAAAAAAAGATATACAAAATCTAATAATTAAAACTATAATTCCAAAATCTTATTTCGATTTATTTTATAAACCAACTTTATTTCCTCTTCATTTTCAATACATTAATCATAAATTTAAAACATTTCATAGTAATTACATTGCAATATTTCCACATTTAATTACAATTATTTATTTATTTAGATTAACGACTTTTTATGTAAATTCTGCTATGAATTTCAAAAAGCTTTTTTAATTCTTTTTATACATAAATAAAAACAATTTTCCATTATAAAAATGGCCTTTTTCTTATTATGATTTCTTATCATCTTATCCCCCGACTCGTTAAGGTAAAACTACTTATGAACTGGTATCATCCAGCATTTTTCTTGACAATATGATTTAAAAATACTAAATCAAAACTGTCACAACTTAAAAAAAAATCAACAAAAGTGGCAGAACTCAAAATAGTATATTCCTGTTGGAAAGAAATGATCGCCAAAACTGTCATAACTCAAAAAACATAATTTTCAAGGATTACAAAAAAAGATTGACGCAAATATTATTTCCATTGTGATTCATACTCTATTTGCTTTTGTCAACATAGTTCAATTTGTAGTTAAACCGTATCTAGTCTAACAATATCGTTTTTCGCCTTTTCTGAAAAACTAAGATTTTTGAGTTGTGTCACTTTTGAACTATGTACATGTGCGGTTTGTTTTTATCGTGAATTTCAGCAGCAGTTTGTAGATTGAAATTGTTTTCTTGTAGATTATGATTCGTTTTTTTAAATACCTACACACACAAGTGGCAAATTTCAACCCTTGTTTTCTTAGACTGCGACAATATACATTAGTTTGCAAATGACAACTGATGTTTTGCTACTTCTTTTTTTTTTTAAATTGCAACTTTTGAGTTGTAATTTGAAACAGGTTATTCTGCAGTTTGCAAATGACAGTCACAGTTTTGATACTTAGTTATCTTTAAATTGCAACTTTTGAGTCGTAATTTGAAACAGTTTATGCAGCAATTTGTAGCTTTTAAAGATTAATTTACTTTCCATTTTCAAGCAATCATGTAGAGATCCAAGAACAATTTTTTTGCAAAATCAACAATCTTCATTAGTGATTTACAACACAAACTTATTCTAATAAATATGATTTAAAATCATGAAAAATATAAACCAGCATAAGTGTTCAAATATGCGTTTCGCCCCGATGCAATGGTTGGGCTCATCAGAGGATGACCATTACACCTTGTCTTGACACATACTTTCCCGAATAAATCGAGACTTCATATAATCCGAGCTGCATAGAGCAACTGCGAATTATACAGTTGCTACAAGTCTTCAAAGAAGATAAACTGTTGCCACTTTCATTTCCCTGCTATGGGACTTTTTAAGAAGAAATATTCGACTGTTAACAGTTGATTTTTTCTGAACACCGCTTATTCTAATAAATATGATTTAAAATCATGAAAAATATAAACCAGCATAAGCACGGTTGCCACTTGAAAAAAAAATTGCATGACCAAAGCTGCAAATAAAAATGACCAATCGTACGAAAAAAGGACCAAAATAATTTGTGTCCGCAATGGCTTTTAACTTTCCATAGAAAGTTATTGTAATCGTTTTTTTCTTAAATTGACAATTTTGACATTTCTCGGAGTTTCAAGGTTCCTAGAGTCTAAATAAAAGATTTTTAGAGAGCTGTCTGTGCGTGCGTGTGTACGTACGTTCGGGAAGAATAACGTTTTTGACATCTGGTAAAATTTTGAGAAAATCGCATTGACATTTTTTTACAAAAAATAAAAACCTTAAAAAACTTGGTAAAAATTTACTCTCGACTTAAGTATCTCTTCAAAAATTAAAAAAATATTGGCTTTAACCTAATTTTATCTAACACAAAATATTGTTTCCGACATTCCGTAAATTGTGCATAAAAATCCAACAGTCAGTTTTTTTTATAAAAATTAAAATCTACAAAAAATAGTACGCAAATGCTACGAAAATTTGGTAAAAATTGGTTTTCGACTAAAAATCTCGTTAACAAGAACAGATATTGAAATCAAACTATTTCATCATACTCAAAATATTGTTGGTAATTTTTAATTTTTTTTAGAATAATTCAACCAACAACTAGCAAATCACGAAAGCCTACAAACCTTTTAAGCAAGAAAAATCGGCAGACGGGATGGGAAGTTATTAGTGTGGGGCGCTTCTTTTTTTTAAGATCACAATATGTTAACATTATGTCAGGAGATCGAATACTATCGCTAAATAAAATTCATATATAAAATTAATTCAAAAAAATGTTTTTGCAGAGCAAACGCTATGGTTATTTTTGTCATCTTGACGCTCTTTGGCCAACATTATATTATTAATAGTACCCAAATTAAGTCCGCCTTTCTTTTTTATCAAAGCTAATTCAAAAAAATTCCTCTCAGCAACAGCTGAGCTGTGAGGAAGTAACATCAAGTTATAAACGAACTGACTTAAATTTTGAAAACAATATTCATTTGAAGCGTTTTTATGATAATTGAACTTTTCCCAAAATTCTTTAGGTACCTATGTATTTTAATTTTGAGATTATAAAAGGAATAGAGTCGAGTTATTTTTTTCAATTTCTTAAAAAAGGGACCAAATGGAATACAAAATGACCATGCGACCAAGTGAGAAAATAATGACCAAATTTGGTCTTTAATGACCAAACTGGCAACCGTGAGCATAAGTGCATATTGCAGCTTGAATATTTATATTGTGATTATTAACTTCCCATAGGAAGTTATTGTAATGGGTCCGATTTGTCAAATTGAAAATTTTGACATTTCTCGACGTTTCAAGGTCCCTAGAGTCGAAATAAAAGATTTTTAGAAAGATGTCTGTGCGTGCGTGTGTACGTACGTCCGTACGTCCGTACGTTCACGACGTTTTTTCGTTGTCCATAGCTCAAGAACCAGAAGAGGTATCGACTTCAAATAAATTTTGTTATACAGATAATAAGGCGGAAAGATGCAGAAAGGGCTCTCAAGAAAATTGCGTGGGTGGTTTTTTTACGATAGCAGTTTAAAAAAAGGTGAAAATTTTGGTTAACCCTTAATATCTTACGAACCAAAAATGCTAGAGACTTGAATTAAATTTTATATAATATATTGTAACGTGATACCAAACAAGTATATTTTTTGAAAAAAAAATCCAGTTAACGCTTTTTTTATAAATCAAAAAAACTGAAAAAAAAAATTGTCACCTCGAAAATTTTACGAATACAAACTGATTTTATCTCCAAAACAATTTTGTGCAACGAAGAATAATGTTTTTGACATCTGGTAAAATTTTGAGCAAAATCGAATTGATAGTTTTTTTTATAAAAAATAAAAACCTAAAAAAAACATTACTCAAAGTTGGTAAAAATTGAATTTCGACACAAATATCTTTTCAAAAATTTGAGATATTGGGTTTTAACTACTTTTATATTTTGCAAAACAATGTTGTCAACATGCAGTAAAATTTTGAGAAAAATCGAATTGACAGTTTTTTTACAAAAAATAAAAACTTAAAAGAAAATTTAACAAAAGTTGGTAAAAATTTATTTTCGACTCAAATATCTTTTCAAAACTTTGAGATATTGGCTTTTATCTTTAAAAAAAAATTGTTGTCAACATTCAGTAAAATTTTGATAAAAATCTAATTGACAGTTTTTTTACAAAAAATAAAAACCTAACAAAAAAAAAACAATACTAAAACTTGGTAAAAATTGATTTTCGACTCAAATAGCTTTTCAAAAATTAAAAATATTGTCTTCAAACTTATTTTATTTCACAGAAAATATTGTTTTCGATATTCAGTGGTTTTTATAAAAATCCAACAGTCCATTTTTTCATAAAAAAATAAAATCTACAAGAGATAGTACGCAAATTTGGTAAAAATTGATGTTCGGTTCTTGATATCTCTCATATTAATTTAATTCATCCAATTAGTAAAAATTTAAGAAATGCTACTAAAATTGGTAAAAATTTGTTTTTCACTAAAAATCTATTTAACAAAACTAGATTTTCAAACTAAACTATTTTTTTATATGAAAAATATTGTTGGTAATTTTAAAATTTTTAAGAATAATTCAACTGACCACTTTTTTAACCCAACACGAAAACCTACAAACTTTGAAGCAAGACAAATCGACAGACGGGATGGGAAGTTTTCAGTGTGGGTCGCATCCCAGCCTCTTTTATTTTATTGATTTGAGAATTGAGAATGCTTAATTTACCGCATACATTTTGCAAAACAACATTAATTAGTAGTCAAATTAAATTATTCCCCTAAAATAGTAGATTGCGACTCAAAAGTTGCAATTTACTTTCATTTCAACAAGCTCGAATTACCTATAACTTTTGATAATAACTACCAAATTTTTAAAATGTTGTATTTTACGAAGATTTGAATGCTGAATTACAACTTTCTCATTCATTTTATAATAAAATCGTCTTGATTTACTAAAAAAGGGTTTTCGTAAATTGCAACCTAAAATTTAGCAATTAGTGATTTTTTAATTCTTTTGTGTATTAATTTTTTATAATGGTCCAATTAACAACTTTTTTTCTAGATATGATACCCTTTAAAAAAAAACTAAAAACTGATAAAAAATGGTTTTCGACTTAAGTATCTCGAGAACAAAAAAAATTATATTGACTCAAAAGAAATGGGAAATTATCAGCATAGGTTGCATCTCACAGTCTCATTTTTGAACTACAATTAAAGTTTATTTTTGTATTGCTTACTGGTTAATGAGCTTAATGAAAATCAACAAAAATATACTTAATATGAACTTTTACCAAACGTTTAATTTAATTTACTGTTTTTATATATATTAGTGTGCATACTCTCAAAAAAAAAAAACATTTTGAAGTTGCAGAATTTATGCAAACAGCTTAAAATGTACAGAATATTATGTATAGTGTGGACTGTTTGAAAAACTATGTACCTGTTCTGGAACAAGAGGGTAAAATAAATGAGGGTGGCATTTCAATTTGTGTTCTTTAATTTTTATTGAAAATTTAAAAATCAAAATTCTCTGTAAATTATTTTACAAACATTCCACGAAATTGATCACACGTTGTTTCAATTTTACATTTTTCTAAGAATTCAACAAAAAATTCCTCGTACGAGTACATTCTAAAACCATGGACCAAAATCAATACCTAGGTACGAGTATTTTGCAACAGTTTGTGGCTAGCACTCTTTAAGCTAATTTTCTCACTTTAAAGTTCAGAAACACCATCACCCACCATCCATACATACATTCAACAATACACAAAATTAACCTTATTCTATTACAACACCTTAAGTTAGTTATCGAGTAAATCACGTTTCGGCTTTACCCCCAATCTTCTGGGTGGTGTATTGGCCAACGTGTTTAATTGAATTTCGTTATTGAACCTTTCAGCTTTCCCTCTTGTTATATATTCTCCCCTCACCATAATACAGAATTTCAGAAATCAGCATCCAGGATGATGGACTACAAACGCAAAGTGTTAAGAAAGGATTTCAAACTCTGTATATTTATAATTTATAAAATGTACATACGAGTTAGAATATATTCACCTTTAAGCAATTCACTGACCTAATTTTTTGTGTTTTAAGAATTTACGCTTCGGGCATATAAATTTAGTTTAACATAGTTTGAGTTTTATTGGTGCAAGAATTAAAATTTCAAATGCACTGCATTACCATAGTACCACCAAACGCTTGCTGACCATCGCCATCGTCAACAGCGCCCCTAGTCTATAAATATAGATATGGAGATATGCAAACTTTCAAAACCTCCCCACCAACCCTCCCTCTTTTTCATGCAATATTTTAACAGAATATTGTTTGCATAGCTCTTGAATGAGTTTTTTAGGTGCACCCCACAGAATGGTCATGATTTTGGACAAAATCCACCTTGCTTTGGCTAATAGACAGAGAGAAATATGAACAATTGGCTTATCCCCCACAAATGATATGCAAATTGGCTTAAAACGGGTTACTGCCAGGAAGATTTATATGCGTTCCACACAATAGCATATACCATAGCACCACATATATACATATGTAGTAGGTATAGCATATACGAACTTAAGGATGTGGGGGGGGGAAGGATTTGCATTATTATGCGCTTGGTGAAGCTACAGAGATTTGTTTTCTGTGAATTTGACCTTCATTTGGTTTGAGTAAAATATAAGCAAATGGATATACAATGGTCTAAAGATTGGAATAGCTCTGTTACTGTTACTGGTACTGGTCCTGGTAATGACTTGGTATGGATTTTAACTTGTAACTGGGTCATGTAAATATGAATGTGGATGCATTGTTATGGCTTTGTTTTGTGTGGTTGGGTTGTGTTGTGTTGTGTTGAAAGGATTCAAGTTTGATATTGACAATTAGCAAGGGAAAATTGGTAAGCTATGAAAATACTCTTATTCCATAGAAATATCTTTCTCTTTCTATTCGGGTTTAAGCCTTCAATTTTGTTCACCCCTAAAAACCCATTTTCATAACCAGATGCTTGGATTCCCAACATCAAATTGGAATATTCTTCGAAATATGGTTTCTTTTTCCTTCATGAAGACAAAGATGCTAAAACTCTTAGAAATGTTCAATACTTTGACGAATAACCTCTTTACCTACCTTTATTTATGTGACATAGGTAGGTAGGTACTTCCCTTTTTTCAAGGCATCAGACTTGTCATCCAAAAAATCCTACCTAAATATGATTAATGACATAATGTATACGTATTACGGTCTAAATAGGTTCTTGACGAATTGTGGCTTTGGCTGCTATCACTCAAAAAAACAGACATGGTGGTAAAGTATAATCTGTAATCACCTTTGCTTAAGGCACAATACTAAGTGAGTCTAATCGTTGATTTGAATTTTTTTTCGTTTGGTTTTTGTTTGGTTTTTGAAAATGGATCTGTTAAGGACGATTAGCGAAAATTAATGCCGTTGACAGAATTGATAAATTGATGAGAAGAGATGAGAATCTGTATATTTTGCTATCAGTTAAAAATGTTGTCTATGCTTTTCTGCTAAAAGATTTATGGTGACGATTTGTCTGCCATCACGTGATTTTGTATTTTTATATTTAGGTATATAGGGGTGGTGGTTTTTCAAATCTAAGAAAAAACTTAACTCCAGGATGAGGTCTAATAAATCGAGAAATTATTGTAACATTTCTTATTTTCTCAATAGAAAAAAAAATAAAGTTTACGGGTTAGAAGAACGAGGTTTTCATCAAAATGATTTTATTCCGTCAGTTTCTGTCAGTTGATATGTTTCTATGTTATATTCGACATCAAAGAGCCTAAAAATAATAATAACTAATTTATGTACTTTAAATTCGGTACGAAGTATTTTTGTGATGATTTCAAGCTTGCAAAAATCAAATTTATGTTTTAGGTTCTATAGAATTGGCGTCATACAGTGTAAACCACGTGGATGTACTCTATTTCAGCATTAAATAAATTCTCCATTTTCAACTGGTTTTGACAAATAAACACAATTCTGAAATTGTATTCATTGACATTTTAGATATGGATCATTTCGATACACTCTATATCAACCTTCTAGAATTATTATTATTATTATTATTTATTCATCAATCGAGTTACAATTACTCTTACAGACTACGAAACTTACAATAACTTGTTTACATATATGTACATACATTATTTGTTAATAAAATATAAATTTAAGATATTTTTGAACATTTCTCTTGTATAGTGAAAATTAAAGTCAAATTCAACTATAACAGCATTAATCTCTTTGATACAGCGATTAATAGGCTCATTTGCGGCATAATTAGTAGTATGATAATCTTGTATGAACAATTTATTTAGATTTCGGTTTCTTAGACAACGACTTGGTGCATAAAGACTGATCAAATTGAGCAAACACAAACAATTGATGCGATTACATAAAATATCTCTTATAAATATGATTGAAGATATTTTCCGACGGTTTTCAAGAGTATGTAAGCCAATAAGCAGACATCTTGAATTGTAAGGAGGCATATTTTCTATATTCCAACCGAGCCTTTTAACAACAAATCGAGTAAATCTCTTTTGGACTCTCTCAATTCTTACTGAGTACGTGATATAACAGGGATTCCACACTACACTACAATAATCCAGAATTGATCTAACATATGAGATGTATAATGATTTGAGAGCATACGGGTCTTTTAAATCTTTCGAATTCCGAATTACAAACCCTTACATTGAATTAGCTTTGTTGACTATAAAATCAACCTGTTTGTTAAATCTTAAGTAAGAGTCAAAAATAACGCCTAGATCCTTCTTTTTATTTACTTTTTTTAACACGATATCTTCTAAAACATAATCAGACAAAATAGGAGATAAACAACGAGTAAACGTAAAACTTTGACATTTCGAAACATTGAGAAGAAGTTTGTTTTTATTGCACCATTGCGAAAGCCTATTAAGGTCTTCTTGTAACAGATAACAATCAAACGGATTCTTAATACATGAAAATATTTTAAGATCATCTGCAAACAAAAGACATGATGAGGTAAAAAAAGCAGAAGGTAGATCATTAATAAAAATGAGAAACAGGAGAGGACCAAGATGGCTTCCTTGAGGAACTCCAGATGTCACCCTTATTGACTTAGAAACTGTAGAATCAATTTTAACATGTTGAGTGCGTTCTTTAAGATACGAACTGAACCAATTAAGCATTTTGGAATGAAAACCTGTTTGATTAAGTTTATGTATCAATAAATTATGATCTACCCTGTCAAATGCTTTTGCAAAATCTGTGAAGATTACATCCACTTGATAACCATTTTCGATATTATTTAGAACATAGTTTGTAAAAAGTGTTAAATTTGTGCAAGTTGACTTCCAGACATAAAGCCATGTTGATAGGGAGATATTGTTTCTTTTAACAGAAAACTAAGTTTATCACAAATAAGTTTTTCAAACAACTTAGGAATCACTGATAATTTACTAATTGGCCTATAATTTAAAATATCTTGTTTCGAACCACTTTTATATATTGGAGTAATAAAGGAAGTTTTCCAGTCACTCAGAAATTCTCCTTTTTCAACCGATGTATTATAAATAAAACACAAAAACCTAGCAATCGAAGAAGCACAATTCTTTAGAACTACAGCTGGAAATTCATCGGGACCGGCATAAGTATCTTCAGTAAGACCAGATAAAGCCTTTTCAGTTTCTTGTAAGGAAATGTGTATGCTGCCAAAGTTGATGCTGCTATTAGAATCAACATTTTCAAAACTGTCAGTTTGAATTGAACTTAGATAATTTGACTGAAAAAAATTCGAAAAAGCATTACAAATGTCTGATAAATTTGTGTATTGTGAACCTAAATATTCCATATTCTTTATGGTATTCCATTACTATTTTTTTTCGTCTTGATGAAAGTCCAAAAAGTTTTGCTGTTAGTTTTTAATTTAGATTCGATTGCAAATAATGTAATTCTTATAAAGGAAATTTTTTAACACATTAAAACTTTTTTCTAGAGCAACATATTTAGTGCGCAAACTATCATTTAACCCAGAATTTCGCAGCATTTTATAAGTTTTATTCTTTTTATTCTTCAAATTAATCAATCTCTTATTGAACCAAGGCGGCTTTGAGTTATTTTAAGCTAATTTTTTTGGAACAAAAATATCAATTGCCGTTTTTAAAGTGACAAGAAAAGTATTATAAAATGAAGCTAAGTCAAAATTATTTGAATTTGATGGCAACGATAGATGGTCTATATAGCGCGCTATACCAGAAAAATTTGCCTTATTATAATTGTATTTATATGAATTAATTGTATTACTTTTAAAATATTTTAAAATTTTACATTCAAAGACTAAAGCGAGATGATGGATAGAATTTGAGAATATTGGAAAAACAGATTCTTCAGTAGATATAATCAATTCTTTATCCACAAATATTAGATCTAAAATTCTGTTTAAACTATTTGTACAGTAATTAATTTGTTTCAAATCAAATGATGCAAAAGAATCTATGACTTCAGAAGCATAATCATTATTAACGTTGAATGGTATTAATTGTAATTCATCTGAGTCAAAATTCCAATCAATAGTTGGCAGATTAAAATCACCAAGTATAATACAATTTTGATTGTGACTTAAATTCGATAAATAATGTTTACAGTTATTTACATGCTCTTTATATAAATCCAGCGAGCTTCTTGGGGGAATATAGCTTAACATAACATAGATTTCTTAATTATCAAACAACATTTTTATAATTAATTGATCTGAATCAAAAGATGATGAAAGCAGATTTAATTGACTTGACGCATGAACAGATCGAATTGCAATTAAAACTCCTCCACCCCTGGATAATCCAGTTGAGTGAGAACATCTGTCTTTGCGATATATAGAGTACTGAGTTGTATTGAACATCTCTGCGTTATGCTGATTAGGAGTGAGCCAAGTTTCTGTGAGAGCTATGACATCATACTGTTCCGAAGACGATGATAAGAGTAAAGTTGCATTTTTGTGCGAAGGCCGCTTACATTTTGATAATATCCAAGAATATTTTGTATGCCTGTTGGCGATGACGATGAAATTGCCGGAGAATTATTAGTATCAACATTATAAGTGTTCACTGAAACACTCGATGATTGTGATGACGATTGACATTGCAGCGGAGACGAAAGAGACAGTGAAGAAAGAGCAAAATTATTATTGCTGATAAACGATAGTAGCGGTGGCGTTGAAGCGGCATTGGCGTCGTCGTCGTCGGTGGCTACTGTTGCAGTTTGAGTCATTGGTATGAGAAACGGAGAGAGAATTTTATGAGTCGTTGATTGAGATGCTGTTGACATTAGGTTTGAATGTTCACAGTTGGAGGTGTTGTTGTTATTATTTTCTCTTGTTTTTTTAATGGAAAAAAATATTTGATTTGTACATGCTGAGGCCAAAGTGAAGCATTCAAAACAACTGTTAATTTATCATTTGGAACACTTAATTTAAAAGTAACAAACTTTAAATCGGATACATCAGCATCTTTTTTTTAAAGCATGAAACATTTAAATGTATCAGCTGACATATTTGACTTTTCAGATATGTGATTAATAATTTTTTCGGGTGTAGTATCATTAGAAAATCGTGATAAATGAAGCCAAGTGATCTTAGGAATGGAATTAAGAGATGAAGATGAATCGGTACCAACAATTTTTATATCTCTTTTAGATGTTAACTGATTATTAGCATTGTTTGTCTTTGAAATAATATTCTCATAGTTTTCATTCTGAGTTTTAGTTTAAGTGTTTATAGGCAGAGACAAAGGTTGAGGGGTAATTGGTTGGTTATTATTCATGTTATCTACCGCAATCACTTCATTGTTTTTATTAATGTTTGATGGATTAAGGTTTAAACTGTTCGACACTCTTAAATTTTCCGTCACTGCACTTTTGGCGGTTTTTCGAGGCGGCGAATTATTCTCATGAGAAGAAATAAAAGAAGAGAGTTCAGTTCTAAGATCGTTAACATTTGATATAAGTATTCATTAAAAGACATTATAAAGTTAGAGAGATTAAGATTAGAGCAAGATTTACATTTCCAGAATAATCTCTGAAAATCATTGTCACTGATTGCAACACAGTCTTTGTGAAACAAACGACCACAGAAAGAATCACATTTCACAAATTTAACGTCTTTTGAGCGTTTAATGATAGTGTCACAATTAGAGCAGACTTTAGACATTTTGGATAAAATATTGAAAGAAAGAACGATGTTAACTGATGCGAGTTAGTCACAAGACTGTGACATTCGTTCTATGTGCTCATCTAAACAAAATAAATGACAGATGAGGCTCATTTCGTCCTCTACTCTTGAGTTAGTAAATAATATTTAAAAATGTATGAGACACAGAATCCAGACGTTTTAATTCAAACACTATAACATTACCAAAAGTAATTGTTTAGTTTGGGATGTGTTCCAAAACTATAATTGGCATTTATTTCTTGAAACTTGAAGAGGCTGTCAAAGGCACACGCTACCGTTGTATTTTTAAAGCTTTTGTTTTTAACAGACAGTGCAGCGTACAGCAAGACGTGTTTTCTCAAAAAATTGTTATTTGGTATAGGCTCATAGTTCTCCTGATTTTGGAAAGCTAGACTTTTTTCCGTGAGGTTGTTTAAAAGACGATTGACGAGCTCAATGCTAGGCAATGTTCTAAAAAAAATGCCCACAAAAGAGGTGCTTTTGAGTATCAAATGGATTTGGTCATTTAACTAACGTTGTATATTAAAACTAATTTGGTGTGAATGGCATAGAATATCCTAAAAAATTGGAGTATTGATATTCGAATTGAATATATTGAGATCAAATAATGGTATTGTTTTCAATCTTATTTCATCCTATAGAAAATTCCTACCAAAAATGTCCCACTAAATTGATTGAATGTTTTAATAACCAATGGGACGTTATTAGTGCGGGTCGTATCCCAGCAGCTCTTATAGTATAAATAGTTTTCAAAAATAACTGTATTATAGTGTTTTGAGCTGAATTCGTTTTTTTCTTAAAGCATCAAATATTTCTATCCAAATATTATATTTCTGTAAAAATAAAATGTATATTCGATGGTACATATAACTATTATAATTATGTTATGTATATGGAAGCATTAACTTCCCATAGAAAGTTTTTATTTCTCAATATATAAATGTCCCTTAAATCTAAATCAAAGGTTTTTAAAAACATGTCCGTGTGAAATACTCTCAAAAAATGGTTAAAATTGGTTTTCGACTCGAATATCTTAGTACCAATTAAAACTCATTGAAACTCATTTTGAATTATTAAAACTATAATATTTAACATCTGATGAAATTTAAAATAAGAAGAGGCTGGGATGCGATCCACACTGATAACTTTCCATCCCGTCTGTCGATTTGTCTTGTTCAGTTGAATTATTCTTAAAAATTTTAAAATTACCAACAATATTTTGCTTATAATGAAATAGTTCGATTTCAAAATTTATTTTGGTTAACGAGATTTTTAGTCGAAAAGCAATACCAATTTTAATAGTCTTTATTTCATATATGTATAAACAAAGACAAATTGGATGAATGACATTAATTTGACGTCAATATCTTCTATTGTTCACGATATTTTATCGAAAACGGAACATCAATTTTTACCAAATTTGCGTACTGTTTTTTTTTGTAGATTTTATTTTTTTATGATAAAACGGAGTGTTGGATTTTTTTAAAAATATTACTGAATGACGAAAACAATATTTTCTGAGATAAAATTAGTTTAAAGCCAATATTTTTAATTTTTGAAAAGATATTTGAGTAAAAAGTAAATTTTTACCAAATTCCAGTATTATTTCTATTTAGGTTTTTATTTTTTTGTAAGAAAACTATCAATTCGATTTTTCTCAAAATTTTACCGAATGTTGAAAACAATATTTCTTATATGAAAAAATTAGTTTGAAGCCATAATTTCAAATTTTTGAAAAGATATTCGAGTCAAAAATCAATTTTTACCAACTTTTAGTAATGTTTTTTTTAGGTATTTATTTTTTATAAAAAAAAACTGTTAATTTGATTTTTCTCAAAATTTTACCAGATGTCAAAAACGTTATTCTTCGTTGCACAAAGTTATTTTGGAGATAAAATCATTTTTTGTTCGTAAAATTTTCGAGGTGGTAAATATTTTTTTTTTACACGCACGCACAGACATCTCTTTAAAAATCTTTTATTTCGACTTAGGGACCTGGAAACTTTGAGAAATGTCAAAATTTTAAATTTGACAAATCGGATCGATTACAATAACTTCCTATCCAGTTGTGAGTTTTGTAATAAAAATATAAAAACAAAAAAACTAAATACAATTGGCGAAAAATGTTTTTCGAATCAAATATCTCGGAAGGTGTTTACTTCAAAATTATGTTTTGCAAAGTATTGTTGTCTGAAAAAAATAAAATAGCTCTTTTTCTATAAGAAATTAAAACTTTCAAAAAATTCTACAAAAATTGGTAAAAATCGGATCCCGACTAAAAAATATCTAAAAATTGATAAGAAATGGTTTTTGACTAAAGCATTATCAGAACAATTTTGTAGAACTTTTAGAAAGATCGACAAACGAGAACCAACAGGAAGTTATCACTGTTTCAAATTGGCATTTTATGGTGATTCGTTAAGGCCAAGACCTCACATCATATTTTGAATATTAAAGTAATTACTCTATAATTTATTGAGGCATTAAGTAGTTTGATTCCATACGAATAATTTTCAGTTGAGCATGTGTAGCATGCTTTGTGATGTTAGATCTTTTTCTATACTCTCAAGTTTATCAGATTCGACATTTTCATGAGCAATTATTTTGAAGAGTTGATCTTTAACATTTTAACATCCAAATTGAAAATGAACTTTAAATTTGTACACCATTTTCAAAAATTACGGCAAAAAATACTGCAATTTTTGGTCATTTGTAAAAAATATGAGGAATTCTTGCTCTTCCTCGGTTCCTATGCTCGTTGTCAATGACACTCCTTATGTTAGCTCTTTAGAGAAAGCTAATCTCTTTGCTAGGCAGTTCGCCGCCAATTCTATGCTGCCAGTGAGTGTTATGACTCCGCCTGTACTTGAGCGAGTAAGTGATTCTATGGGACCAATCTTTTTTCGCACTCGTACTGTGGCAAGAGTCCTTAGAGATCTAAAAACACATAAATCCGCTGGTCTGGATGGTATCCCCGCTATTGTTCTGAAGAGGTGTTCTTCAACGCTGGCAAAACCACTGCGTAAGCTTTTTCATCTGTCCTACTCCTCAGGTCTCGTTCCGAGCGGATGGAAAACTGCATTTGTCCAGCCTATTCCCAAAAAAGGCGAATCTTCCTCACCCTCTAATTATCGACCGATTGCACTTACGTCCCTTCTTTTCAACGTCGTGGAAACGCTGATAAATTATCAGCTTAATAAATATCTCGAAGACCGAAAGCTTCTTAATGTCCGGCAATACGACTTTCGCAGCAATAGGTCCACTGGTGATCTCATGGTTCATCTCACCGAACAGTGGAGCAAATCTTTACATCGCTTTGGAGAAAGTAAGATTATTGCACTTGATATTTCAAAAGCATTTGATAGGGTTTGGCATCAGGCCCTCTTATCGAAAATGCGTGCTTTCGGTTTTCACGCATCCCTGCTTCATTGGATTAGTAATTACCTTTCGGATCGTTCAATACATATTGTATTGGATGGATTCAAGTCTGAAAACCACAAAATAAATGCTGGTGTGCCCCAGGGCTCTGGTCTATCTCCAACACTCTTTCTCATTTTTATTAATGACCTCCTGTCTGCAACTTCTAATCCAATACATTGTTTCGCTGACGATAGTACTCTCAACTTTTCATATTCGTTTTCAGGCTCACATCCCTCTTCTTCGGATGTGGAACTGCAACGACAAAATATGATAAGCTCATTAAATTCCGACCTAAACAGCATTAAAAAACCGCGTGGAATTTGATGCTTCGAAAACGCAATGCTGTATTGTATCGTTAAAGCGAGATATACCCCCATTGCCATTATCCATGGATGGCACTTGCATCAATGAGACTGAACACCTCAATATTCTCGGTATGTGTGTCACCAACCACCTCTTGTGGAATGATCACATACGCGATGTCGCCAAAAATGCCGCAAGGTGTTTGGGTTTCCTTAGGCGATGCAAGAAATATTTCACCCCTTCTGATCCGGCTGTTATCTACAAGACTTACATACGTCCAAAGCTTGAGTATAACTCCCATCTCTGGGCTTGTGCTCCTGCAAATTACTTTAGCCTCGTAGAGCATTTAAACTAATAGATGATAATATCATCATAAGTTCATTTACTTCGCTTGAACATCGTCGTAAGGTCTCTTGTCTGACCCTTTTTTACCGTTATTTTAACGGCTTATGCTCTAGTGAAATAGCCAGGTGCATTCCTCCCCTTAAACAGTTCAACCGTAATACTCGCGCTTCTAGGAATGCTCATCAGTATATCCTCGAGCCCAACTTCGGCCGTACCGTCAAATACAGAGATTCGTTCTATTGCCGTACTACGCGAATGTGGAATGCCTTACCACACTCTGTCTTTCCTAGTCATTGCAATGTTCAGGATTTCAAAACCAATGTGCACCGACATCTCCTTTTGACAACGGTCACCTATATCATTTTTAGAGCTCTCTTTTGAATTTTGTCCAAGAGACTAAAGTGGGTTAGGGTTATAGGAGCTCCTACCAAGATGTATGAATTGTACTCGAGTTTCGGACGAACATAGGCTTTAGGTATAAATTATAGCCAGATCAGAAGGGGTAAAAAACTTCTTACATCGTCGGAGAAAACCTAAACACTTAGCAGCATTTTTCACGATGTCACAACAAGTGGTTTGTAATGCACATTCCTAGGACTGAAAGCTGTTGAGTCTCCACGATGCAAGTACCACTCATGGATAGTGGCATTGAGGGAGGGTTACCATTTTGCGACAGTAGACAGCATTGAGTTTTCGAAGCATTAAATTCCACAAGGTTTTTAATTGCCCATTGGACAATGCTGTCAAGATTAAAATTTAATGAGCTTATCATACCACATCCGAAGTACAAGGATAAGAATTTAAGAACGAATATGAGAAACTTACTGTCATCAGCAAAACAATTTAGTGGGTTAGAAGTTTCAGACAAAAGATCATTTATAAAAATTACTCTGTTTTTTTGAAGACCAAAATATTCAATTCAACTTTATTAAGACATTTAAAAATCAGTACATTTGTTTAATCTTACGTCTAAATACAGCAGCCGACTTTAAATGGTATGTCTGGCTTATCAATTTTTGAAATCAAATTTATTTATAAATTTTGAAATAGCAATAAGAATTTACCTAATAAATAGATCAAACTTTTTATTCCGTACGCTTGCTTCCGGCATACTAATGAGCTTAGCTTCTATTGAGCACTTAATACTAATTTTAATTTTTTTAAAATATAACTTATGACTAAAATTAATCTAAAAATAAATGCAAATACAAAAACAAAACCAAACTCTACGATAAGTATCAAATTTATTTTAAGGTATTTATATAATATACTATATACATTGGGTGAAGTTTTTTTGAAATATTTTCAATGAAAACACCCATCAAGTAAGGACATAAACGTTTAGCTTTCCTTTATCTCCTTATTAAACTATGGCACAGTTAAGTCTCTATTTGTATCCGGTCTCAGATGAGTGACTGATGCGCTATGCAAAAGGTTAATAGGAGAAAGGTAGTAATTATCATTGATACCTTTATTGCTATGAGAATCGAACACGGCTCTTACTTTTCAACGAAAGGTCAATCTGATACACCATTTTTTATTTTGTTTTCGAAAATTACCACTACAATATCTTAACATTTTTCTTTCAAAACTCTCCAGCTTCTTAGCAACAGTTGGAGAAATTGAAAACCAGATACCGAACCCATAAGTTAATATGGGTCTTATAAGAGTTTTGTTCATTAAAACTTTTGTGTTTCCAGGCAAATGTTTGGAATTCAATAAAGGTTTCAAATTGGATGTGACCATTTTTACTCTCATCAAGGATTTTCTGGCGTGTTTCTTAAAGACGAATCTGTTGTGAAAGTTTATACCCAATATTTTTGGTTCAGTATTGAGAGGTACGCTATGACCGTTGATTTGTAAAGAAAAAGCTTTGATTTCTTTCACAGCTAGGTGGTGACCCCTTCCACTTGCATTTCTAAAGCAAGTAAGATTACACTTTTCTGGGTTTATTCTTAAACCCCATCTTTTAAAGTATTTTTCTAAGGTAGGAATTTTTTTCTTTTATTTTGCAAAGAGCAGAGCTTGGTTTTTTGTCATTTGCTAGGATACTGGTGTTGTCTGCATACAGCAAACCACATGGCTCTTGAGTCATAAAATCTTTGAACGGAAAATCATAAAGGAAAATGTTAAATAATATTGGACCCAATATCAATCCTTGAGCTATGCCCGATAGCAATGCAATTTCTTCAGAAAAATCTGAACCTATATAAACAGAGGTAAATCTGGAAGACCAAAATATGATAAGACATTTATAATTATGTTTAAAAACCGTATTAAGTTTTATTTCCGTTTAAATTAAAATTTTTCTAAATTCTAAAGTTCCACATTTCAGCAACTAACCCAGAGAACTTAACTATTTGCATTTTTTTTTTAACAATGAATAAAAAATAAGAAAACCCAAAGAAAATGTTCCTGACAAACTTAGCAGATATTCTAATACTTGTAGAATATACGAAATATTCAAACACAGATATACGTAAAGATATACTGACTAATTATTCTTTCCTTGGGGATGTATTTTATTTTATTATTTATTTTATTCAGTTTATTTTTTTTTTATATGTTTCCAAAGCATTATTTATCAAAATAGATTTCAAAGATGAATGAAATTTGCTTAAGGTTTTACCATAAAATATATACATTATTTATGTGTCTAGGAAATGTGTGTATAGAAATGGAAAACAATGAGTTCTCGAATACTTAATACCTAAGAGCGATGCAGAATTTTGGAATAGAACTACTATTATCTTAAATCTGAAATACCTATATGAGGAAGGTATGTTGGAATTTTGCTCTTGGTATTTTTATGAAATATGTTGTTGAAAATACGAAAATTATGCATATTTGTATTTAATGAACTTTCTAAAAAATACATGACTTTATAACAAGAAACTTTGATTTTCACTGTTTATGGGAAGGAAGTCAGTCAATATACCTCTTAAAAATTAGCAAATTCATGCAACGCATTAGTGATTTCATGTTTCACTCAAAAACAAAAATAAAATACAGACATTTTGTTTATATCTTTAAAACCACTTATCTACAAACCCTACCAATAAATATCTTAACCAAAATCATAAATTCCATGCAGTGCATTCCCCATCTAATAATTTTCTATCATTGAAAATGTATCTTTTTCTCCATTCATTTCAACCTTTCTATCAGAGACATAGACGCTATAAAGATAGATATATTGTAAATTCCGTATCCAACTTCATGATACAGAGAAATGTTTATCTACAATATTGGAGAGATTTTACCTTCTATTCACCAAAACACAAAGTAAAGTGCAGGTAAGGTAGTTTTGGTACTTAGGTATAGAAATACCTTCGCAACCAAAAAGAAACAAATGGTAGTGTATCTAAGAAATACATTCGATTTGGTTGTTTCAAAATTTATGATCTCAAAATATTGCATTTTGTTTCTATTACAACAGAAAACTCAACATGAATTCCTAAACCAAAGAAAATATTAAGTTAGCTATAAGGTTTATAAAAGTATGTATGTATATATAAAAAGGTCCTTGTTTTGGATTTCTTTTAGGTAAACCTTACCTATACAGTATACATACCTTACAAGTACCAACCGCAATTGAATTTATTTCAACCTTATAAATCGAATTGAGTCTTATGCGGTGTGCAGACGAAGGAAGAGGGGATACAGAAAGCTACCCAACTCAGCAACTATATTGTAAATCTTAAAATATAAGGGATTTTTTTGCAAAGGTAGAATATTACAACATTACAAGTTCTATGAGCTTTGTAGAAGAAAAGAAACTATTCGCTTCAATAAAAGATACAAAAAAGGAGAAATAAAGTGTTTTTGTTACACTTATTTATTGTCCAGGACCTTTTTATGTGACACTAGAACAATATATTTCAATATAGCGTGTCCTTATAGGGTATGTTGCACCTGCAATACATTATACAAAAAATTCAATATTCAGCTGAGTTAAGTGATAAATTTATTCATAGGTGATTTATATTTTGCACTTTCAAATAAACACCATTTGCATCTTTCCTAAACATAAATATTTTTCATGAATTTAATTTTTTAGTTTTAGTGTTAACTATTTTTTAAAGATTTAAAATTATATCACGTTGAACTTCAATAAATGTAAAAAATTGCAAATTAAATATTTTTTTGAGTTGAATTTTCTTTTAAAGAGCTTTGAAAAGTATGAAATAATTGTTTTTCGGTCGAAATATTTCAGACGCTAAATAAATTTCGTAAAATGTTTGATGGACTTAAATTATTTATGTTAAAACACTTTCAATTGTATTTTTAAAAATTATTGATAAAATAAGTTTTAAATTCGAGAAATGTCAACATTTTTAATTTAACAAATCAAAAAGTTTTACATAGATAACTTTCAAATAGAAGTTCAAAATTCAATTGATGGTATGTATTTATATTCAAAGGTTCTTATTTTTATATAAAAATGACTTTTTCTAAAAAATAAGTATATGCAAAAAAAAGTATTTGTTTTACTTTAGAAATTACTCTGCTCGTTTTTTCAACTTAAAAATTTTGACATCTCTCAACGTTTCAAGTCCGCATAGAATCTAAATCAGTGATTTTTAAAGAGCAGTCTTAGTAAGTGCGGGATACCTTTTTTGATCTGTCACATCTCAAGAACTCAAAAAGACATTAAACTCAAATATTTGTTCTACAGTTAATAACATTAAGATATGCAGAGAGGCTTTTGAAATAATTCGGTGTGTGGTTTTTCAACTTCCCATAGGAAGTTATTGTAATCAGTCCGATTTGTCTAATTGAAATTTTTTACATTTCTAGAAGTTTCAAGGTCTCTAGAATTTAAATAAAAGGTTTTTATATAAAAATCTGTGTACATGTACGCCTGTTCTTCCGTACGTTAAGGGTTTTTTTTATTTCGTCAGCAATATCTCAAGAATTGGTGGAGATATCAAAAAAACAAAAAATATGACTAAAAATTGGTAAACATTGATTTTTGACTCAAAAACAGATATTCAAATCGCTTTTATCAGACCATATGTAAAACATTGTTGGTAACTTTCAGTTTAGAAAAACCTAATTGGCAACTTAAAAACTGATAAAAAATGGTTTTCGACCCAAGTATCTTCAGAATAAATATAGATATTGACTTCAAACTTTTCAATCTTAAACATTATGTTGTTACTTTTCTTGTGTAAGACTTTTAGGAGACTGACACGAAACTCTTTTTTTTTTTAATTGTTACTATTTGAAAAATATACAAAAACATAATTTTCTTTTTCTTGAGATATTTGAGGAGATAGAAGGTATGTTGAATGTAGGTCCTAAGAATCTCAGATAGTGCAGATTTCTTAAATTGTTCAACTGTACAAATCAGACTGATTTAAATATTTGTTATCGGAAAATCAAAAACAAACCAAATCGACTATACATATTTTATTTCGTGCTAAAAGAACTTACAACTTTTAAAAAGTCCATGCAAGTAAAATTGTAATCTCATATAGCTTAAAATGTCAAATCAAATCACTGTTGCACTATAAAATTAATGAAAAGTGACCATGCATTTAATTTCAAATATCAATAAACGACGAAAAATCGTCAGGTTCTAGAATCTATATTTATACCCCACGTAAGCAAACATAATTTGAATAAGTGAACCTATGTACCTACTAAAGGATACAATAATATCGATATCATCCAATTAATTTCATTGATGGTGAAAAGGATATAAATGAATTCATCGCACATTTTCATTATTTTCGATTTAGCTTAAAACCACCTTTTTATATTAAAACCGCATTTATCGTTCTGATGTTTCTATGTCGAAACCTTTGTTTATTAATTGTCAAAATACAAATAATTTAAATTCTTTTAAAAAAAGCTGAAACCCATATCACGCAATTTTACAACGCTTATTAATTACCTGTCATTTGCTTAGTAAAATGGAAAATCGTATAATCATTCGAAATAACAAGACTTTAATTCAGATTGGAAAATTCCTTTATAATGACGATGATGATGAGCAATTAAATGTATACATACAGTATAAATAATCTCTGTATTTTAATATCAAAACAAGGACATCAAAATAAACTATTAAATGTATTATATGAAAAGATGCATATAGAATATAATGTAAACATTTCTGTAGCACTTACAGAAAGCTTAAAAGCTTTTTGAATATGATAGAAATTTGTTATATGGTCATTGGTCATTCGGATATTTGATTTAAATATTAATTTTGACATATACAGAAGTTAGTGATTGTGCAGAGTGACAGTAAACAACATGCAATATTGAAAAGGAAACTACCTCAGGGATTTGTGAAAATGGAAAATTCCTATTTTTGCTATGAATTTATTGATGAGAAAAATTATGAACTTCGGCTTGCCAAAGGCGTATACTATGTGGTTCTTTGAAATTCACATATTTAAAACTTGTAATCTTATCATGGTAAGAATATTTTATAATATTTAGTATTTATTTATTTTGTATTTCAAATATTTGGAATAATAAAGATCTTGTTCTGAAGTAAAGTTTAAGGGCCAAAAAGGCGTATTGTTTGTTATATAATATTTAGTTAGTACTTAATGTGTTTGCCAATTGTGTAGGAATATTGATTAGACATATTTCTCAATGAAATAATTTTATGTGTTTGATTCTCATCAGTTTTACAACGTGTGGAACATACAGGGTGCGGCAGAGCCAACTGACGAGTTTTGATGGGCTATAAATAACGAACAGTAAAACTTAGAGAAAACATTTTTTTTTATTTAAACCAGTAGGTATTCAATTCTATTTTTAAAAATTATTTTTTGAAAATTATATCTCCAAAATGGCGGCCGTCAGCATTGATACACTGTTGTAGACGATCTCTGAAGCTTTCACATGATTTTCGGCACTTTTCGACTGGTATGGCCCCGATTTCCGCGTTGATTTTCTGTTTAATTTCTTCTATGGTATGTGGGCGATGTCTGAAAATGTCTGGATGGAATGATAAATCTTCGTGAAGAATTCTCCTCAAAGAACGGTCTGAGATCCCCAAAAATACCGCGTGTTTTCGGCACTTTTCGACTGGTATGGCTTCGATCTCCGCGTTGATTTTCTGTTTAATTTCTTCTATGGTATGTGGGCAATGTCTGAAAATGTCTGAATGGAATGATAAATCTTCGTGAAGAATTCTCCTCAAAGAACGGTCTGAGATTCCCAAATCTACCACGTGTTTCCGGGCTGAGCGTCTTGGTGACTGCTCAATTGACTCTCTAACCAACTGCACATTTTCGGGGGTTCTTACCGTTCTGGGTGCTCCGTGTACAAGTCTACTTAGGGTACTTCCAGTTTCTTCCAAATTACGTATGCACAATTTGATAGTGTTTGCAGAATGAACAGATTCAGCACGTGGAATGCCGATGTGTATACGAAAAGCCCTTTGTGTAGCGATCACAGAACGATTATTTTCATAATATGCACGCACGACGAAACCACGATGTACACCTGTCCAGACCATGATTACGAATAAAAACGGCATTACCGTACAATTCAAAATATACCACTTTTAAAGGCCTACTCTTATCTTATCACAGGCCAATGACCTCATTAAACTCATCAGTCGGCTATGCCGCACCCTGTACATGCATATACATTTATTTGAGACTTTCAGCTAAGATCTACATTTAACATTCATCAGAAATGTAATCTATTCAAAATGATAATTGGACTTTTGAATTTTACTTTCACCGATTTCGATTTCTTAATTTTTTAAGTTAAAATGAAGTGAATTTCGATTTTTGCGATTTTCAAGTACTTTTAATTCGACTAGATTAAGTTGGTGTGATTTGAATTTGACAAGTAGAAATTGTTTTAAAACAGAAGTAATTTCAATTACAATACAAAATTTAGCGTAAATACTCTTTAAAATAAACTTGGTTCTCGGAAAGTCCAAGCTTCTACTTAATGTTTGAGGCAACAAACAAATTATTTGAAACGATTTCTTAGCACGACAAATAATGTCTCTCCTAAACGGTTTCTAATAAGATCGGGTAGATGTTGAAATGGAATAAAACATGCTGTGTGTGAGGTATTAACAAAATTATTTTTTATTTGAAAGGCCATTAAGTGTGAAATATGACATCATTCAAATGCCCGTGCCACTTCAAAAAAACCCCACAGGAAAAAGTCTAGCGGAGTCAAATCACATCACCTTGGTGGCCAATTCAAATGACCCCTGCGAGAGATAACCTTATACACTCAAATCGTTTATGGCAAAATGTCAATCGTGGCGTTTGCTGTGTGGCACGTTGTGCCGTCCTGTTGGAACCACATATCGTCTATGTCCATATGGTTCAATTTGGGCCATAAGAAATTAGTTATCATTGTTAAGTAGCGCTCGCTGTTGACGGTGACCGCCTCAGTAACGTCGTTTTCAAAAAAAGTACGAACCAATTACGCCGCCAGCCCAAATCCACACCAAACGGTAACTTTTTGAGGATGTATTATGTGGTGAATCTCGCGTGGGTTGGTGTCGATCCATATACGTCAATTTTGCTTGTTAAAACAGCCTCTTCCAAACGATTCGAAGCCCAGCTAAAAAACGGCGTTGTCTATGGTCATGAACTTTAAGCTCCTGGGTCAAATGGATCTTGTACGGGTGTAGGCCCAAGTCCCTACACAAAATTCGCCAAGTTGAAGTCTACGAAAGGCCGAGTTCTTGTGCATGGCGAGGAATAGACAGCATCGGGTTCTGCTGTAGACTTTCACGGACCGCGGCGATGTTCTCGACCGATCTAGCGTTCCTTGAACGAACGGGTGTTGGCTGATTGTTTAATGAACCGGTCGTCTGAAATTTGGCTACCAAACGTTGAAGAGTCGACTGATGTGAAGAGCCACCACGTCTACCGTAAAATGGGCGCAATGCGCCAAACGTTTGCGTTAACCAACACTCATTTTGATAATAAAGTTTTATCATTTGAACGTGCTGTTCAATCGTGTAACTTGCTTTAATGATTTGGCATAAACAACTGAATAATAGACAAAAGATTTGACAGATGTCACCAAAAGAAAATGGCCGCCACGGGGCGCCAAAACCTACCCGCCCCAATTGAAAAACCCTTTATAAGAGCTTGAGTATAGAAAAAAAATTGAAATCGGTTGATTATTTCTTGAAAAAGCTTAAAAACAAAACAACGGTTCTATAGGGGTACTGTTTTGGAGCAATACAAACATATTTTTTTATATTGAAAGAAGCCAAATTAAGAAAAAAAATCTAAACAGACGGACGGAATCGGGACCCACTTTTTTCGGCTTTTTTAGCATCGCATCATAATGTCATGTTTGATTAAAATCTCAAGTTCGAACTTTCTTACCAATGCAAAATTTGCCATATATAGGTACATAGTTCCTTTATGTCGCAACGCAAGTATAAAATAAATTAGTTGGCGAAATAGCCTGGAGAGATCGAGGGCCTAGTGACTTACAATTCTTAACCATTTCTGAGTGCGAATTATGACAAGGATGGATGGGACCTATAGTTTTTATGCCGAAACCGAATAGATATTTGGAGGAAGCATTTTTTATGACAATTTGTCAATTTTTGTTGAATTGAAAAAGGTGAACAAAATTAACAAAATTCAATTTCGTCAAAAATTCTCATTTATCATTAAAAACTCAACGTAAAGTAAGATCTTTGACAAAAAGGTTGTTCATATTATCGTTCTCAAAGAAAAGAATGAAGTAGGCTTCGGTCAAATCTAATTTAATTTTACGACTGTCAAGTTAGCACTACATTTTTCGAAATTTAAAAAACTGAGTATGCAGTCAATTGTAGCTTTTTTGTTTAAAATTAGTTGTGGAAAGAAAAAAATTCCAAACATTTTTTTTACTTTGATTTTTTTAAAAAAGGGGGTATGTAGTGAGTGCGTGAAGTTAGCCCCCCTTTTTCGATTTTCCTATTTTGGAAAGTTGTTCTGGTTTGTTCCGCATTGTTCCAAAGTTTTTTTTTGAAAAACATCCAAAAATGGGGGTCTTATACCCGAAAAATTTTTTTTGACCTAGCCCCCCCTTTTTCGAAAATCGATTTTTTAAAATTGTTTCAGGTTGTTCAAGTTGTTCTAAACATTGTTCCAAATTTTTTGACCTCTATAATCAAAATTTCAAAAATTCTAGCCCCCCTTTTTTCGAAATTCCAACTTTTTATATTTTTTTAGATTTTAAAAAGTGTAAAAAAAAGTAAAAAAAAATTTTGGAATTTTTTTCTTTCCACAACTAATTTTAAACAAAAAAGCTACAATTAACTCCATACTCAGTTTTTTAAATTTCGAAAAATGTAGTGCTAACTTAACAGTCGTTTTAATTTTGCAAAGGTAGATGAAATATACTGACTTTCTGTCAATATTCGAAGCATCGTGCTTTTAGTAATTGTCAGTGTCAAAATAAGTAAAACCACTGAATGACTCAGCATATTTAAGAAATTTTCTTGCTAATTTTCACATAAGAAAAAATTGAAATTTGATTTCGGCTAACATTTAAAAAACGTGTGGGTCGCTGTTTAAAATTATCTTCAATTAGTAATCATTTTGAATAATTTTGTTTAAATTATTTTTCCCAAAATTCACTCGTTTAGTTAAGTAATGAAGAAAAAGTTTGTAGTAGAAATACAGTAGTTATATATTTTCAGAAATTGTCTCAAACCAAAAAATTCCAATTTGTCAAATTTTCGATCACTTCTCGAAAAAATGTGTGTATATAAAATCCGATTAAGAACGTATTGAGTTTGTAAAAGAATTGTATTATGTAAATAAGACTGCCGAAGAAAGTTTTTCTTTTGCTAAACTCAAATTGCATTCAACTTGAATTGTGAATTTGGTAAGGAATATATGTATATACAGTAGACGCTCGATATAGTGAATCTCGGAAGAGTGTACTATCCAGTATAGTGAACACCCAAAATTGTTCATGTACTACTCTAAATAATGAACAATAAAAATCTCGATATAGTGAACACATATTTTTTTCTCAGGTTTGAACAAGAATATTGCAGCTGCATTGCGTCTACAGCATATCGACCGCCTTTGAGCAAATTTTACTGTTCATTCATGTATTGTATATCTCACACTGTATGACAAAAGAAAGTAGCTTGATTTGACTCAGTTAAAACAAGTTCTTTCTGTGTTTTTACGTTTGTACAACATTGTAATTGTGAAAACAAATTCGACCAAATGCTGAAATGTGTGTAATATTCTAATTTTTGTTTGGATTTTCTGTGCGTGAACACATATCTGGTTAATTTAAGGCATTGTAAAGTTAGAATGGCCCGAAAGCATTTAACATTGCCTGAAAAAACTGAGGTATTGAAGAAGCTGTCAGCAGATAATATAAATTTCTTAACTTTAAAAATAAATGGTAGTGTTGTAACAGGTACTTCGGCAACGTTTTTGGCCAAACAATATGGAACAGCCAGATCCACTGTAAGTTCCATATATAAAAAGAGGGACTGTATAACAGCTACGACGACTCAGACTTATTGTGGCCCTGGAAAAAGAAAAACTTTGAGGACATTCAAACTTCTAGATGTAGAAAAAAGGCTAAATAAATGGTTCTTCGAGCAACGTAGAAAGAATCTGCCTGTGAGTGGACTGATATTGAAACATAAAGCTATTTCCATACTGGACAAAATAAATGGTAACAGATATGGTTTTTTGCAAGCGATGGTTGGCTACAAAAATTTAAAAAACGGTAAAGAGTTCGATATCTGAAAATATCCGGAGAGAAGCTTTCTTCTCAACCAGAACTGGTCGGCCCTTTTAAACGAGTTCTTGAAGGAAAAATAAAGACTATGGATCTCAAGCCAGATCAAATATATAACGCTGATGAGTTAGGTTTATATTAGAAGCTTCTTCCTGGAAATACATACGTTTCGTCGGCTGAGAAGACTGCTCCAGGAAGAAAAGCCGAAAAACAAAAGATTACTTTCATGGCTTGCACCAATGCTTCAGGTAGCCATAAAGTAAAACCTCTTGTAATTGGAAGAGCCAAAAATCCTCTCCCATTTAGAAATGTGTACTTGCCTGTACATTAGCGAAACAGACTGGTTTCATACTTTATTTGTTCCAGAAGAGCGAAACTTTCTAAGAAATAATGATTTGCCACTCAAAGCCCTACTTATTTTGGATAACGCTCCTAGTCACCCTCCGGAAAATCACATGGCTGCATAACAATCATCTATATGCAACCAAATGTTACTCCACTTATTCAAGAGATGGACCAAAACGTAATCCGGCTTACAAAACTTTTTTATAGAAAAAGTTTGTTATTGTCAATTATTGCAGCTTAAAAATGGTAGGTAGTAAAATGATAACAAAGATGCAAGAAATGTACAAAACGTTAAATTTTCTTATGTTGCTCAAGGATGCGGTGTTCATTTACAATCGGGTTGGGATAACTTAGATGGTGCGGTCATTGCAAAGTGATGGAAAAATATTTTTGAATCCAACGAAAGTTTTGATGAGGAAGATGATATTAGTGTTCTTAGGCAACAGGACATCACAAATATTTCTGAAGAAGTGATTAATCTTCTCAATCATTTAAACGAAGGCGTTTAAAATGTTTGTTTATCGATTAAATAAATATAATTATCTTCATACTGAACAAAATTTGCATTTTTGATCAAATTTAACTTTGGAAAGCGTTTCTAGCCTCCCGCTTGAAATAGTGAACAATCTCGAAATAGTGAACATGACTGGTTTTTATTACTTCACTATATCGAGCGTCTACTGTATTTAAAAATTAGAAACATGGATGATACTCTAATCCAGGGGTCGGCAAGTAGTTTTAAATGGGGTCCAGATACGGTTGAAAACATTTTAATTGAGGTCCATAAAAAAAAAACTAAAAAAGTTATGCATATTTTGCTTCATTTAAGTTATTGTAATATTAATGTAATTATTGAGAAAAATCAACGATGGTCTTAAGCCAGTTTTTTATAGTTTGGTTCACGCAAGGAGCAGAAAATGCGAAGAGTGCTATCAAGGTGGGCGTCTGATAATCTCGAACGATATTTGTTCTTCAAAAAGTTCATTTTTGAGAAAAGCGAATCGTATATACATATATGTCGAGCCAAACATTGTAGGCAAGTTGATAGCTAGTTTTTTTTTGCAATTTTTATATTTTTCTGGAACATGCATTGCTTACCCCAAAATTCTTCAATGGATACAGTTTTAAACATTTTCAAATATCTTTTTGAAGGTCAATTAATTCCAAATGTAATAAAGCTTTTGAAAGATCGAATAACTTCGCAGCCACTTCAGTCCATTCTGCTACTGCAGCAACTTCAATTTAAGGAACTGAGATAGCTTCCCAATATCTGCAAAATCTTGGAATCTTACAGCAAATTCGCTTCCAAGATCGGTTAGAAAGTTTGAAAACACTGCAATGTCTTATTCTTCAGAATTTTTCTTTTTATATTCAAGAATTGTTGGGAAATGAATAAATTCTTTCAATTTTGAATAAATTTTGCAATTTCTTTTTCGAAAACATCTAGCTTACGACGAAAAGCGAACACAATTTGTATTACATCACATATTAATTTCCAATTTCCTTGTAACTGGACTTTAAGTGGTATCTTGCTTCCGTGCGTCGTATCCAAGTTTTCGAAGAAGGAGAAAACTTGCTTTTCAATCATCCAGAAACGTTCATTAACATGACCTTTACTTAGCCAACGAATATTGTTGTGTTGCAGTAAGTCCGAATACTCTTTTTTTTTGTGGAATTGCTAACGAGTTGTTTCGTAATGTCGCTTTAAATTGGCGTTTTGAACAATAGCAACAGCAACAGCATATGAGGCATACTGGAACCGCTCGAGGCTTATCAGGCAGCGTAAAACAATATTGTTTTTTCCACTCGGTCAGAAACTTCCTATTTTCACTGTCCACTTTTCGCATTTTAGAATCCATAGAATTGGTACGAAACGTTTTTAAACACGAAAAATTATAAAAAAAAAATCGATATCGAACGAAAGATCCGTAATTAGATCTCACAATAAGACTGACAACCGATTCGACTGCAGAGAGAATTTTACTTACAAAAAAAGCGATTGTTTACATTTTCTATGTCAATTTAATTTATTTGTCTGTGAATACGTGCTTGGCCGCCATATTTAAAATTGCGTAAAGGAGTTGCAAACGCCTTGCTTGTGTTTTAGTGAAGTATTTTTTTAATTTTGTTTAAATTTACATATGTACATGGCTCAAAATCACCAAGGTGCAGAATTGGCTTCGCTAGCAATTTAATGTCTTAAATCTTGACTTTATTAAGAAAAAAAATTAAGAAAATACTAAAAATAACCTGTTTTGTGTGTCTATCAAACAATATAATTTATTAATAAACTAAATTTTAAATGAAATCAATATACACGCATAGAAAATCATTTCGGGAACGCGTCCTAATCTACAATCTTCAACAACAAGTTCAAAATATAATTGAAAAATGTAAGGTATTCAACCCCGGTCATCACTTAATACACCATATTTTTTATACAAAATCTAGTTTTAGAAAGGATATTAATAGATTATTTATTTTTAACTGTAAAAAATGCAAAAACAGTTTGTCCGATACCGCACAAGTCATTTCAGTGAACATATCGATAATCGATAAAAAATAATTTTAAGTGAACGCAGCCATTCGGTGTGACACGTCAGTCGAGGTAGAGAACAATAGCAAAGCCGGCTGCCAAAGTATTTATCGTAAAATAAATTTTATATAAATGGTAAATACCTTTTTATTCATTATTCGTAGAGCGTACATCAATAGCCCGTCAATCCGTGAACGCATTTATTACATTTAATTATTGATGAAATTTTTTTCTACGACACGAAATTTTAAAGTTACCTCAAATATTTTCCTATTGACAAAGTCAGATCGCATTGAAGATGACCGCCGTATAATTGGAGCGCTTGCTTATTTGAAATCGTCATTTCGGGAACGGTCATTTCGGGAACGTTCCCGGACATGATTTTTACGTATTTTGCTTGTAGAAGATTTTGTATGTATTGTTTTCATTATTGCTTATTTAATACACATACATAATATACCCATGTTATTAAACAAAGCTTAAATTATGTACTTTGTTTTGTTTTTGTTGATTTTATCAAACTTAGAAAAACGTTCCCGAATTGATGGTTTTCTGTATGACATTTAGTACTAAAAAATATTACTAAAAAAGTATGCAATTCTGTGCGCTGCCCTGTCAAAGTTTATTTATATACAATTTTTGCAACAATATAAACTAAAATTCATCATCACAGCTTGCAATTTTTTTTCTCATAAAAAAATTTTGAAATTTGCAACCTTGGTGATTTTGAGCCACATATGTTATTAAATTGAATCGGTAGTATGGTTATATATATATGGTTTCGTGGTTTCTGTTGCTGACCGCTTGTCTAATCTTTCTCCAAACAAAATTTTGAGATCCAAAATTTCTACGATTTTTTTTCATCATCTATGTAAAGATGAATTTAAAAAACATTAGAGCTAAATTTTAAACGATTTAGTAAAATTGTAAGGCTATTTTGAGCAATTTACTAAGCTTAAAAAATGATTTATCTACTTTTAAACGATTTTATTTTATTCCTTTCTCTTAACAATTTGCTAAAGTTAAAATCACGGAATGGCTTCGTAAACTTTAAGCAATTTGCTTAATCCATATGACATCCTTATAAGAACAGTCGACGGAATGGTGCAGTCTACAGTTGAGAATTTCAATTAATAGGCTCTTTTAAGTTTGTCTGCTTTGTTTATTTTCACGAACTGTCACCATTTAGACCTGTTCGAATGCCAATTTTTCAAAAAGAGGGTGGGATGCGACCCACACAGAAAACTTCCCATCCCGTCTGTCGATTTGTCTTGCTTAAAAGTTTGTAGGTTTTTGTGTTGGGTTGAGAAAGTTGTCAGTTAAACTATTCTTAAAAACTTTAAAATTACCTACAATATTTTTCATATAAAGAAATAGTTTAGTTTGAAAATGTAGTTTTGTTAAATAGATTTTTAGTCGAAAACAATTTTTTACCAATTTTTTTAGCATTTCTAAAAATTTTTACAAATTGGATGAATGAAATTAATTTGTGAGATATCAAGAAGCGATCATCAATTTTTACCAAATTTGCGTACTATTTCTTGTAGATTTTATTTTTGTATGAAAAAACGGACTGTTGGATTTTCATTAGAAAAACAACTGAATATCGAAAACAATATTTTCTATGAAATAAAAAAATGTTTGAAGACAATATTTTTAATTTTTGAAAAGATTTTTGATTCGAAAGTAAGGTCTTAATAAGTTTTAGTATTGTTTTTTTTTTTAGGTTTTTATTGTTTGTAAAAAAAACTGTCAATTCGATTTTTCTCAAAATTTTTAGAATGTTGAAAACAATATTTCTTATAAGATAAAATAAGTTTGAAGCCTTAATCTCAAGTTTTTGAAAAAATATTTAAGTCAAAATTCGGTTTTTACCAACTTTGAGTAATGTTTTTTTTTAGGTTTTTATTTTTTATAAAAGAAAGTGTCAATTCAATTTTTTTCAAAATTTTATCAGATGCCAAAAACTTCATTCTTCGTTGCACAAAATTGTTTTGAAGATGAAATCATATTTTAGTCGTAAAATTTTCGAGGTGACAATTTTTTTTTTTCAGTTTTTTTGATTAATAAAAAAAAAACGTTAATTGGATTTTTTCCAAAAATATACTTGTTTAGTATCACGTTACAATATATATAATAAAATTTAATTCAAGTCTCTAGCGCCATTGGTTCATGAGATATTTAGGCACACAGAAAAATAATGCAATGTAAAATCAAAAGGAAGAATTGTCGATTTTTATAATATGCAATCTGTTGTTTGTTAAATGATTTCGTTACTATTCAACGTTGTTTCATTTTGATTTAATATTGAAGCAAGTCATTATGCACAATAATATCAATGATTTAACAATAGGCAACGTATAAATGACACCACAAGAGGATTCACGTTAAAATTACATTGTTTTCTATAGAATTGACATTCAACAATGTTAAAATGAAATGTTCAATACAGAAATTCTATGATACAAATTTTTATTGTTAAAATAAAAGTTTATGAGCTTGAAAACATTTTGAATTGTTGAATCAATCTCTCAACTTAACGAAAGTGAAATCCAATTGAAATAACAGTCCTTAATATATTTTTCAAAAATCAATGGATTTCATGTCAAAATTATTTCGTTTTAACCTCCAAACGAATATTTTCAAATGGAAATTTAAAGAAAAAAATATATTTTTTTTTTACAAAAATTTTGTTTAGAATAGGTACTAATTTAGTCAAGAAACAGTATTGATGACATTTTCGTCAATTAGTGAACGGTCTAGATATACATAAATTGTGGTGCCAATGTGGCCACGTAAGCCCTAGCTAACTTTATTGTAATCTACGAGTATGCATTTAAATAACACCAATGACTTGTCATCAGCTGGATTACAACAAAACAAAATGAGTCATGTCATACAAAACAAGTAATTCATGCATCTAATTTATTCTAAAATAAAATCGAAGAAAGAAATTTGGAGGTGTTCCATATGCAAAAAATGCAATGTGGACACTCTTTATTTTGAATAGTAACAAACAATTATTTCGTTATCATGTACATATGTTTCAGTAATTTATCATATTAAAATTAGATTGGGTAGTGTTGAAACAAATCGAAAAAATTCTGGTTGCTTATTTGCCATTCTTGTTCATTAAGATTTATTACAATAAAAAAAGAAACAAATATTGTGTTGGAATTGAAAATTTGTCCAAAATTAAAATACAAGTAATTTTACCTTTTCAATGAAATATTTATTATGAAAGAAAGTTTAAAATATAAATTTCTGAAATCGAGTTATATTTTGTCTTCTTCACATAAACACCCTTTACTTTAATTTTCAGGAATAACAAAATATTATCCCGTTATAAGGAATTCATTGTAATAATGCAATCACACGAAATCAATTTTGTTTCAACATTTAATCATATTAAAACAAGATTGGGTCGTGTTAAAACGATTTGAAGCTCCATGAATTAAAATTGATAGTTCTTAATTTAATATAAGATCTCGTTGAAATAAAATTATTATTTATTGAATTCCACAAAATTTACATGAAGTTCCGTTATTTTTCCGAACTATGTTACTGCAAAACATTTGGACAAATTCTATCAGTTCATTTCAATTATAGTCGCGTCTCGTGTCGAAAGCATTTTATGAAGTGAAAAGTTTTTTGGTGAAAAGTGAGTTTAGCAATCATCCAAGAAAACAAAATAACTTGACTTGTCAAAAGAAGATATTCAAGAAGCTATTCCAACGATTGATCTTCGTACTTTACAGTTGAAGAAGGAGTAGGGTATGCACAATTGTTCATGTATTTATTTATTTTTATAATTAATTGTGTTCTGCCTACTTATGATACAGTTCGGATTTCGGAATTGATGATGATACTTTGTCTTTTCTTGGTTGGGAAGGCAGACCAGTTTTGCGACAACATCAACTATTACATTTGTTTGGGCATGTCGGAATCTTGAACCAATCTAAGGTAGACAAAAAATAATATTTTAAACCATAATTACATTCTGCTTTTAAATTATTTTTTAGAAGTAAGAACTAATTTTATTAGAAAGCCCCAAGGCAGAAGCAGTTTTAGACTTCTACAAAACCAACGGCCATTGGAGTGATTTGTTTCGAGCAGATTTAATCAATAAATTTTGGGTGACATTTATTTTAACGGAGTCAAATTACTGCCAACAACATTAGAAGACAAACTGGAGCAATTCCCTAATGTCAAAACTTTTCGATAATTTACTGTATTTTAAGTTTTAATTTTCAGGAATTTAACATTATTCTCTGTGGTAACCCTGGCGGTAAGCTTTGAGACAAAAAACGTTAACCAAAGAGCAAGGCGTTCACGGTTGGAAACGAAAATAAATTGAATTTTTACAATTGGGAGAAGATCATATAACTCCTGTAACCACTACAGAGGTTAACGTGTTCATTGTAAAATCTTTAAGGGTTTCTCTATCTCGATATTTCTTCAAATTGGAAGGATGTGAAGAATGGCAGCGAATATTTACATTAAGATAACTGGAACTAAAATCATCTGCAACTAACTTTGATTTTTTGACGAATTGGCTATGTTCTCCAATCCAAAAGCCCCAAGCTAGTAAGTTTACGCTTCTTTTTTTTAATTAAGGCTTCAAATAGTTTGGAATTAACATTAACTCTAGACTTAATGTTCCTTTAACACTAAGTACAAAAGCAGGTTTAAGTTTTGCAAAATTTCTTGTAGATTGTAAAATAGGCATTCCTGATGCCTATTGATGAAATTACTGTGTATTATCAATATATGTACGTAAAAATAATAGAAATTAATAAAAATTAAAGATATGTATAATAAAACTAACATTATTGGTTGCCTTTTTATTTACACTTGTTTTGAAGATTTCTCATTTTGATTTCATAAAACAATTCTTTGCTATTCACGTTGAATCAATTATTATTTTCTAGGTGACATGGAAACCATTTTTTAAAGAATTTCGTGCAATGAATTAACATGACAACTAATTGATTTAATATGAATCATCATGTTGTTTTAACATGGGGATCGATTTATTTTAATATGATTTATCGTATTGTTTCACTAGTAGATCAAAACGATAACAAAGTCATGTTGTTTTCACTATGAGAAATTTTAACAGGATTTGTATAATTGATTTAACATGATGATCATGATGATTCAAAAGTAATGTTCGAATCAATTTAAAAGGAAGCCTAATTGTTTTAACAAGGTCGACCAAGTTAATTCAACATGACCTTAAAGATGATTCAAAATGAATCATAGAGCCATTTTAATATGATATCAATATTGATTTAACTTAAATTCACATGTTATACTAACATGATTTAAGATTAAATTCATTTAAATTTTTTTGCGAAAATATCATATTAAATTAACATGAAACATCTATGAAGCAAAATCATTGGCAAAACATGTTGAATCATGTTTATTTTTTTTTTAATTCACATTGGTTTTTCTCTGTGTGCGGGTTAACCAAAATTTTTACCTTTTTTTAAAACTGCTATGGTAAAAAAACCACCCACGCAATTTTCTTGAGAGCCTTTTCTGCATCTTTCTGCCTTATTATCTGTATAACAAAATTTATTTGAAGTCGATATCTCTTCTGGTTCTTGAGCTATGGACGACGAAAAAAACGTCGCGAACGTACGGACGTACGGACGTACGGACATACGGACATACGGACGTACGAACGTACGTACACAAGCACGCACAGACATCTTTCTAAAATCTTTTATTTCGACTCTAGGGATTTTGAAGTCCCTTAGTTTGCTTAATATTTAGCAATTTGCTACTTACTTTACTTAAATGTTAGGCCGTTCATTAGGTTCTTTTAAATTTTGTGCCATTAGTACAAAAAATACTTACAAAAATTATTCTCATGGTTCCTATTTTTTAGACACCTTTGAATAATTTTGAGCAAGAAATAGTAATAATAAAACAGTAAGTTTGAAGCAAACTATGTATGAAGATTCAGTATATCAGATTTAAAGAAATCAACACAATTTCGCCTTATATCCGTTAACAATGACTATTGCAACAGACAATCACTTGTAAAGTGGCAAGTTCAGATTCATTTATTAAATTTCTATTCCATTAAACCTTTAAGAATGTTAAAGAGTTAATTGTCAAAAAATTCAAAAGATTTATCATGGAAGCTATAAAGAGTATTAGAGTAAACGGTCTTGATAAAATAAATAAGCAACTTGAGACAATGTTTCTCATTAAGACATATTCTAATGAAGATCTCTTTATTAAGTTAATTTCTCTTTCAAAAAAAAAAACATTTTCATTAAAAAATCACTTCAAATGTAAAAATTATAATTTTATTCATTTTCCCTAAGGAACATAGGTAGTAAAATCTTCTTCATATAAAAATAATCGCATATATAAGAAAAGTCAAACCCTCTGTGTACGAGTATACGACGAGTATAAAGTTAAATTCCAAAAGAAAATAAAGTGTTTTACTTTTTTATTTTATTTCATGTTATGTTTGTTTCTTATTAACTCAAAGCTCAATTTTATTTTTACGATCAATTATAATTCTCTTATCACAGGAGATTCATTTAATCCTTCTCCCTTAACGGCTTGTGAAGCATCGTTAAAGTTTTTATATGAAAAATTATTCTAACATTTTACGCATATACTCGGTTGTGTACTGTACACGAGGATTGGCTCAAGTATATTTGCTTACTTTACGAGGAAAACTTCTTTAATTGCTAATTTTACAATCTTTTCAGTTCCTTCAAATATCTATAAATATAAACGTCTATATGGGATGACTAAGACCGATGCGGCATGCAGTGGCGGAGGACTCAAAGTAAGTAGGTACCTTACCTTGTTTGCTTTTTGATATAAAATAATAATTATAATTTTTTTTTCAAATAACCATTAATCACAAAAAGCTCTGACTCTCTGTCTTCCTCTGATTATCCTTAATTCGTTTGAATAAAATCAATGCAAACTCATAAATCGTGTTCTTGCCGCCTTCACCGTTAACTCCATAGACTTCAAAACTCAAATTACGAGTAGCATAGCAGTATCGATAACGAAGGCTGTAATGTGGCTTTAGAATGTTGATATTGGGATCGGGATGAAAACAACAATTTCCTATTCCTTTACCAATTTTCTCATCAGGTTTCTCCATTTTTGCTATTATTGGATATTTTTAGAAAGAACAAATATTTGAGTTATGTCGTATTAAATTGTTCCGCACATAAATTGTATACCTTGACTTTATTTTTGTTTCTGTTGGTTTTGGTTTTTCAAAGTTTTATCGGTATAGGATGTGAAAAAAACGAAAAAGTTTGAAATGTTTTGGGGGATGGGTTTGGTTTTGATGGATGTGAGGAACTTGGCCCCAAATTCAAAAAGTTTCTATACATGATGGAGAAACGTGCGTTCTATGTATAAAAAGTCGTTCATTATACTTTCATATTGGCAATAAATATAAATTTAAAAAAAGCCTAAAATCACATAGAAAAATGGAAACAAGGAGTTTAAAAGCCATTATAACAACTGCAACTTGTGGTTAATGGCTTGAGTTTCTATATAGGTACCTCAATACCTATATTTCAACAACATCACTTTGCAAAGGAACCTGGACATAATTTTTAAAGTGATTTGTTTTGTATATGCGAAAGAACTGCTTGCTACTTGCTCTTTTGCCATGACTTTAGTCCTTTTCACACTTACTCAATACTTAATTATTCATTTGGCAATGATTTATTGATGTTTTCTTCACCTATACTTTTTTTGAAATCAGTCTTTCTGTTTTTATGCCTATCATAATTCATTGTGAAAATCTGTTTTATAGGCAAGAAAGTAAAGTTGTGAATGAAGTAATAGGTAAAGTCTTTGCATACATTTTAGGGGTCCAGCAGTAAAGGTGTCGAGCCGTAAGGAATTAAATTATGATTGAAGAAAATCTTGTCAGTTTATATTTCTTTAATTAAGGAATTTAGTTATTTTTTTTTTCAGTTATTAGTTATTTTGCATTCTCTCTTATGGTAACTTATTATTTTTTCCATGGTCAATCTCAAAGCACTCACCCTTAGACGCTTGAAGGGGGAAAAATATAATCGGAATTTCATTGTTAGTATGAAACGTTTTCCAATAAGAGGTTTCATTTTGCACAGCCCGTTATTTAGGCAGCTGTCATTTCTGAATCTACTATTATTCTTACATTTACTTATTAAGAACGATCCATACTTCAAAATCAAGGCATTGAAATTGTCAATTTTCATGAAAATAAAAGAGGCTGGTATGCGACCCAGACTGATAACTTTTCATCCCGTCTGTCGATTTGTCTTGCTTAAAAGTTTGAAGGTTTTCGTGATTTTTTAAAAAAAGTTGTCAGTTGAATTATTCTTGAAAATTAAAAAACTAATAACAATATTTTGCATATTATGATAAAATAGTTTGATTTCAAAATCTATTTTTGTTAACGAGATTTTTAGATGAAAACTAATTTTTACCAATTTTAGTAGCATTTCTTAAAAATTTGTATTTCTTATTTAAACAAATATCGGGTGATTTTTTAAGAGCTTGAGAACTTTTTTAAAAAAAAAACGCATAAAATTTGCAAAATCTCATCGATTCTTTATTTGAAACGTTAGATTGGTCCATTACATTTACTTTTTGAAGATAATTTCATTTAAATGTTGACCGCGGCTGCGTCTTAGGTGGTCCATTCGGAAAGTCCAATTTTGGGTAACTTTTTCGAGCATTTCGGCCGGAATAGCCCGAATTTCTTCGGAAATGTTGTCTTCCAAAGCTGGAATAGTTGCTGGCTTATTTGTGTAGACTTTAGACTTGACGTAGCCCCACAAAAAAATAGTCTAAAGGCGTCAAATCGCATGATCTTGGTGGCCAACTTACCGGTCCATTCCTTGAGATGAATTGTTCTCCGAAGTTTTCCCTCAAAATGGCCATAGAATCGCGAGCTGTGTGGCATGTAGCGCCATCTTGAATTGAAACCACGTGTCAACCAAGTTCAGTTCTTCCATTTTTGGCAACAAAAAGTTTGTTAGCATTGAACGATAGCGATCGCCATTCACCGTAACGTTGCGTCCAACAGCATCTTTGAAAAAATACGGTCCAATGATTCCACCAGCGTACAAACCACACCAAACAGTGCATTTTTCGGGATGCATGGGCAGTTCTTGAACGGCTTCTGGTTGCTCTTCACTCCAAATGCGGCAATTTTGCTTATTTACGTAGCCATTCAACCAGAAATGAGCCTCATCGCTGAACAAAATTTGTCGATAAAAAAGCACGAAACACATTTCGAACCGAACACTGATTTTGGTAATAAAATTCAATGATTTGCAAGCGTTGCTCGTTAGTAAGTCTATTCATGATGAAATGTCAAAGCATACTGAGCATCTTTCTCTTTGACACCATGTCTGAAATCCCGCGTGATCTGTCAAATACTAATGCATGAAAATCCTAACCTCAAAAAAATCACCCATTACAATTTGAATGAATGAAACTCATTTGAAGTCAATATCTTCTATTGTTCACGAGCTATCGAGAACCAAACATCAATTTTTACCAAATTTGCGTACTATTTTTTGTAGATTTTATTTTTTATAAGAAACGGACTGTTGGATTTTTATAAACAAAATTACTGAATGTCAACAACAATATTTTCTGTGAAATAAAATTAGTTTGAAGGGAATATATTTAATTTTGGAAAAAAATTTTGAATCGAAAGTAAATTTTTACCAAGTTTTAGTATTGTTTTTTTTTTTAACTTCCCATATGAAGTTATTGTAATGGGTCCGATTTGTCAAATTGAAAATTTTGACATTTCACGACGTTTCAAGGTCCCTAGAGTCGAAATAAAAGAAAGATGTCTGTGCGTGCGTGTGTACGTACGTTCGTACGTCCATATATCCGTATGTCCGTATGTCCGTATGTCCGTATGTCCGTATGTCCGTATGTCCGTATGTCCGTATGTCCGTATGTCCGTATGTCCGTATGTCCGTATGTCCGTATGTCCGTACGTCCGTACGTTCGCGACGTTTTTTTCGTCGTCCATAGCTCAAGAACCAGAAGAGATATCGACTTCAAATAAATTTTGTTATACAGATAATAAGACAGAAAGATGCAGAAAGGGCTCTCAAGAAAATTGCGTGGGTGGTTTTTTTACCATAGCAGTTTAAAAAGAAGGTGAAAATTTTGGTTAACCCTAAATATCTCACGAACCAATGACGCTAGAGACTTAAATGAAATTTTATATTATATGTTTATTGTAACGTGATACAAAACAAGTATATATTTGGAAAAAAATCGAATTAACGGTTTTTTTTATGAATCAAAAAAACTGAAAAAAAAATGTTGTCACCTCGAAAATTTTACGATTAAAATATGATTTCATCTCCAAAACAATTTTATGCAACGAAGAATAATGTTTTTGACATCTATGAAAATTTTGAGAAAAATCGAATTGACAATTTTTTTATAAAAAATAAAAACCTAAAAAAAACATTACTCAAAGTTGGTAAAAATTGAATTTCGACTCAAATATCAAAAAAAAAATTTGATATTAAGGCTTCAAACTTATTTTGTCTTATAAAAAATATTGTTTTCAACATTCTGAAAAATTTTGAGAAAAATCAAATTGACAGTTTTTTTTACAAAAAATAAAAACCTAAAAAAAATTAATAAAAGTTGGTAAAAATTGGTTTTCGACTCAAATATCTTTTCAAAACTTTGAGATATTGGCTTTGAACTACTTTTATCTTTTCATTTATTGTTTTCAACATTCAGTAAGACTTAGAAAAAATCGAATTGACAGTTTTTTTACAAAAAATTAAAAACCGAAAACAAAATTTAACAAAAGTTGGTAAAAATTGATTTTTGACTCAAATATCTTTTCAAAAATTTGAGATTATGGTATGTCAACATTCAGTAAAATTTAAAAAAAAATCGAATAGACAGTTTTTTTACAAAAAAATAAAAACCTAAACAAAATTTAACAAAAGTTGGTAAAAATTGATTTTCGACCCAAATATCTTTTCAAAAATTTGAGATAATGGCTTCTAACTAATTTTAGCGTGTAAGAAATATTGTTTTCAGCATTCGACAAGATTTTTAGAAAAATCGAATTGACAGTTTTTTTTACAAAAAATAAAAACCTAAAAAAAACAATACTAAAACTTGTTAAAAATTTACTTTCCAAATAGCTTTTCAGAAATTAAAAATATTGGCTTCAAACTTATTTTATTTCACAGAAAATATTATTTTTGATATTCAATTAAATAAAATATACAAAAAATAGTACGCAAATTTGGTAAAAATTGATACATATGCACAAACTTTTAAGCAAGACAAATCGACAGACGGGATGGGAAGTTATCAGTGTGGGTCGTATCCCAGCCTCTTTTTTAAGTTTTTATTTTTTGTAAGAAAATTGTCCATTCGATTTTTTCATAATTGTACCGAATGTTGAAAACAATATTTCTTATAGGAAAAAATTAATTTGAAGCCATAATATCAAATTTCTATAAAGATATTTGAGTCGAAAATCAATTTTTACCAACTTTTAGTAATGTTTTTAAGGTTTTAATTTTTTTTTAAACTGTCAATTCAATTTTTCTCAAAATGTTATTGAATGTTGAAAACTATATTTCTTATAAGACAAAATTAGTTTGAAACCATTATCCCAAATAATTGAAAAGATATTTGAGTCGAAAATCAATATTTACGAACTTTTAGTAATTTTGTTTTAGGTTATTATTTTTTATAAAAAAAAAACTGCCAATTCGATTTTTCTCAAATCGTACCAGATGTCAAAAACGTTGTTTTTCGTTGCACAAAATCATTTTGGAGATAAAATCAGTTTTTGTTCGTAAAATATTCAAGGTGACAAATATTTGTTTTCATTTTTTTTGATTCATAAAAAACCGTTAATTGGATTTTTGTCCAAAAAATATATTTGTTTGGTATCACGATACAATTCAAGTCTGTATCATTATTTTTTTGTTTGTATTATTTTGGGATAACCAACATTTTCACCTTTTTTTTTTGTAAATTGCTATGGTAAAAAACCACCCTCTCAATTTTTTTGAGAGTCCTTTCTGCATCTTTCTGCATTATTATCTGTAGAATAAAATTTATTTGAAGACGATATCTCTACTGGTTCTTGAGCTGTGGACGACGAAAAAACGTCGCGAACGTACTAATCGGACTGATTACAATAACTTCCTATTGGAAGTTAATATTGAAAATATTGCTGTCAAAGCTCACACTTTCGAGTAATTATGGAAGCACAAGACAATTTTGTGAAAAATTATTGATCTTAAAAAGGCATTTAAAGTTCACTTAACACAAGTACACACTACACATGCAGGCCAATCAACAACTCGCTGATTGGTTCCATGAAATGTATAAAACATTGATCCAGATTTACATCAAAAATTATCTTTCAGTAACGAGGCCCGTTTTCACCTCAAAGGTTATGTTAATAGGCAGAATTGTGATATTTGGGGCTTGAAAAGCCTCTCACTTCTGAACGTGGCACTGTTTTGTGCGGTTTTTCGCCTCATTCAAACATAAAGGTGGTGCAACTTTTAGTGGGAATGGATTGTACTACAGAGCTTTGAATAATTAGTGTAATATCAGGAATTAGACGTTAAGGGCGTCCTGAAGAAAACAAGTTCTCTAATTTTTCTCTAATTTTGCTCTTATGACGCATTGGCTTGTTTCAGTCACAGCTTTGTGCATCTTTCGAAACTTTGTATGGGACGTAAGATACCCGGAATTTTGTGTTTTTCTTGTTTTACTAGTAATGAAAGCTTTTTATCTGCAAATATTGTAAAACAGGTGGCAAAGTTATTTCACATTCGTTCCAACAAATTATATTGGTGTAATATTATGTAGCCTAAAATTTTGTATTTGGAGGTTTAAATATTCGGTTTGATGTGTTCTTTTGTCTGGCTTTAAAGATCCGTTTTAGAGCAAGTTGTCCTTTTGTCGTGCGCATAAAAAGTATTTTTTCCAATGACAGCATCCATGATTAATTTCAAATTTTGCTCGAGTCATCTTGAGAACAAATATTAATTCAAATAACTCACTCCATCTATCAATAATTGTTTGTTTTTAAAATAAAACCAAACTGGTGCGTACACTTTCACTATATTGTATTCTATAAGAACTTTTAATTCTCAGATATACAACTGGAACCTACATAAAGTCTTAGTATTCTATTAGCAGTTGTGACTCATCTTGAATTTGCTATTTTCCATCGATTTCCTAATCCGGAAGAGCAGTTACCTGATTTTATTTTTTAGCACACTTAATAGAGTTATTTTATATATGTTTGATTGATCTGCGATTTTTTAGTCAATATCAGTTTAGTTCCATTTCCATGTAATGAATTACTCCATCTTTGCAGCCCGTATTAGTAGCAGTACCATCACATCTAATCTAGGAAATAGTTTGTAAATCAAATCTCTTATCTCTAAAAAATCTAAAACTGAATTGAATATTTCATTTTCTGTACCATACTTCGGAGTCACGTGACCCATGAATATTAATTGTGGTCCTGTAAGAATTGAAGTATGCTCTTCTAGAACATGTTTTTTACAATGAAGCCCATCCTTTTATTTAGAAATATGGGTCTCATCTTTTCTTCCATCAAAATATAGGTATGCTACGAGCTAAGATACCATCATTTTAATTTCATGAACTGCTTCTTGATTTCAACAAGATTTGATTTATTTTGTTGTTATCAATAACAAGAGTGGATTTTAGAATTCCAACGTCCTGGAAAACTGATGAAGATCGGACTGAAAGGCAAACTCTTGCTACAGATGGTAAAACAAGTAAATTACGCGTACCTACCTGATGATGTAGAGGGCTCTGATATAAGGACTGCCTCGAATAGTTCCACTGGGTTGTTTCTTTTTTCTATTGATTTAATAGACTCTGTTGTATCGACCACGTTTACTAAACTTGGTAAGACAGAAGAAGAAATCCTTTAGTTTTTTAGTGCACTACGTTCTTTTCGTTTTTGAATTCTTAAAGTTTAAACTTTGTCAACAGCACCGATCACCATTTTTCTATTAATTCTTTGGTCTATTAAACATGAAATTCCATTAACAGGTACTTTCCTACCCTTTTCACAACGAATTTTTTTAAAGTTTAAACACTTAAGTATCACACTATAGTACAATTTCTTCTTATTATGTTTTCTTTTAAAGTCGATGGTCTACTTCCTTTCTACTTTAAATGTTATTCAGCTTTTGGCTATTTCCTCAAGAACAAATATTTATGTTCGCTTTCGTCATTAGGAAAAAATGTTCTTGTGTTGTTGCCTTATGAGGGTAGGTCATGCCATTTCATTCACAAAAACAAAACCCTTAAAAAACCACCCAGATTCAACGAACGATAACTCAAGTTGAGTTAAAAAATTGTACTACGAGTATATGTTCTCTTACATCTCATCCCACAACAAAGTAAAGTTTTAAGCGAAACACGCGTTGCGTCAATTCAAAAAAGCCTAAAATAAATGTGGCGCCACTTAAGCACTTAGGATTATTTTATTCTGTTCTTTTAAAGTTTAGGTATACCTATGTACATTGCAAACTTACATTAATCTAAGAAGAAACAAAAAGAATAAAATAAAATCAAAACAACTTATTTTCCGACAAAGTTCCAATCTTATTCTTATATTTTTTTTAAATATTTAAGTTGTTCGTGTTTTTGTATTTTGTTTGGCAAAATAAAAAATAACAACAATAACAATTTTTATCCACAAGTCAATTACTCGGGTAATTGTATTATTTATCCACAAAATCAACAGTGAAACACAACAAAAATAAATTTTTAGCCCCGGAAAAACAAGGGAAAGTTAAGAAAAAGTAGTTCGACGCCAAAATAAAGTGCTAAACTTTTTCCCATTGCCCTAAGGGACCAATGCGGGAAAAACAATGATGCCAGGTTGTTCGTTCGTTGTATGTCCTTAAAATAAAAAAAAACATTGTACGATCCTGTTGACTTTTGTGAAAGGAAACACAAAAACACAGAAGTTCGAAAAAAAGTTACGAAGGAAAACAAGGTGACAACTTGCCAATGGATTACAGAAGTGTGTCACATTCTTATCCTCATGCTTTTATATACACCCAAACACACACACCAACAAAAAACAACCTTTAAAAAACGTGAGGTCCTTTAGGAGGATATAATCTAAGAATAACTTTCACACCACGCAGAGAAGTGCTCGAAAACAAAAATAAAAGAGAAAAGGGGGAGGGGATAAGGGATGTTAGGTTATAAAGTTTTTCGAATTTTTATTTAATTTTCTACAAAACGCATTTGGGTCTTGAAATGAAATCGTTTTGCAATGCAACCATACCCTCCACTTAAACCAAAACGAGAAAGTTTTGACTTTTCTATAAGGATAGGATACATATACAATATACATTATACATACATCGTAGACAGAGAGAGAGAGAGGATTGGAATTGGGACTCAAAAGTTGAGTTAAGTTGGTTTGGTTGGTGTAGGTATAAATCTTATCTAGGATCGAAAATTAAAAGTTTTGTTGCAAAGTTGCGTGAACAGAATAATTATTATTTCGATGCAAGTTCTCATATACAAAGGGTAGTATAAGAAGAGGTACGTGTTTTTCATTGAATTTGTTGTTGATATCTAAATATCTTTTAGGTTTTCATAAAATTTATTTTAATTTTAATTAAAACTATAAGAGTTAATCCAATTTATTGAGAGATAAGAGATTAAAATACTTTTGAAGATTTATAAGAGTTAAATAAATTAATAAAATTTTGTGTTCGCGTTGGAATCATGATGAAATTGTTTTTATTTCGTTTTAATAACATCTTATTTCAAAATAAAAATATACACCAAATTATATCAAAAACGTATGATCGTTTTGAATTTGGAGTATTTGGAACATGGTGCTGACTTTGAGTAGAAAAAACATGTATAAATTCTCGAAAGTGGAAGTAAAACAATAAACTAAATAAATCTTATGACTTATAACAATTTTAAGTTTAAAAACTAGTATATAATTTATCAATTAAGGTTTCAGTGAAATAAGTATTAGAACTAGAAGTAAACACATAATTTATAAAAATATTTCATATTTCAAAAATGACAATCAAAATATTATAATTGGCTTCCTGAATTGCTACTCAGTAAAAACCAGTCCACTCTTTTCATGGCTTCTAGCTTTTTTCGTAGAAAAGGACCAAATTTTTCAGTGTTTTTTATTAACAGATGTGACAAAAAAAAATTCGGGGAGCTATTGGGCTAAAGTTGAAACATTTTGCATTCACATTTTGTGAAACCAAACAACTTTTGGGTCGTCGTGAAGTAACTTCTCTTGGCCTGCAATAGTCAAATTGGTGAAAAATTGTATGCGTTTGGTACAAGTATAAGTTATAATGTCAATTTAAAAAATTGAAAGAGTTTTCAAGAAGAATTTACAATATTTTTTCATTGTTGAATAAAACGTAGCTTTGTCGATCTGTAAAATTGGATTTCACAGACGACATTACAAAGTATTTTGCATTAAGAATTGCGCATTTTAATCCGTAATGTGTCACTATTTTTTAAGGATCTTAGGTTGGCGATGTAAGTGGTGTTATTTGACCCTTACTTATGGGAAAATGAATAAATTTAATAATTAATACATCATATTCAAGGCTTGCTAGGTAAAACGTATAAAATTTATATGAACTCTTCAGCTTCAGTTGTGGATCTCCAATTACTTCAGCACAGCACGTTTTTTTTTGTAATAAATCTTATACCACAAATCTTGCAAAGTTCGTTTGATCAACTCAAAGAGCCTCAGAAATTAGAAATGAAGTTGATATGATCTCCACTGACTTCAGCAAAGCGTTTAATAAAATTTCTTATAATCTTTTATAATCTTCAAACTCTCCTCCTTGGTATTTGAACGCCTTTTCCTGAAATAGATTCCTTTCTTACCTTGAAAATCGCTAATATTATGGATCTTCACGTTCCAATCCTTTTTTTAGTCACTGTTCCCAAGGTAGCCTTCTCTTTATCCTTACAATTAAAGAAATCGACTTGGTCAATTAATATTGTCAAATATCCCTTTAATGATAATACGAAATTTTTTAAAATCATTACAGCACATGAATACATAATACATATCTCTCCTCCAAACTGATCTTGGCAAATTCTCAATCTGGTGTACCAAAAATTAGTAAGAGCATGTAAGTAAGAGATGGTAGAACAAATTTTCTAACCCTTACGTGACCCTATCGCTTTACAAGAGGTTTGTCCAATCTCTACTTGAATATGCATCGCAGGTTTGGTCTCCATATCACGACATACACATATAAAGAAAATAAATAATCCAACGAAGATTTCTTCGTTTTCCACTTTATTACCTTCCTTGGGAAAATCTTTTGATCTTACCCCCTTGTCGCTACTGCATCCGTCTGTTAAATCTCAATTCATTACAGCAATGTAGAGAAATTGCTGAAATACTTTTCATACATCGGCTTCTCTCTGGTTCAGTTGGGGATTAAGCCCCCGCTAGAGAAACGCCAATTTTGATACTCCGATTTTGACATAATATTCACTTGACTTCTATCAACTCACATTTATGTATATAAAGGGTGGTTAAATTTCAAGGGCCGATGTTGAATGTAAACCAAACCTAAACTTCAAATTTTGGCCTGCATTTCATTTGGCATTTCTTAATTTTACACCCTTTATGGTGCAATAGACTTAAGAACTAAAGCCTCTTAAACATCGTCAATGGTCAGAATGGTGTCAAGAAATAGCAGCAGTAGATGATGAATATTCAAAGAAAATCATCTTTAGTGAAAAGGCACATTTTCATCTCAGTGAATTGCCGCATTTGGGCGAACGATAATCCAAGAGTTTCAAAAAACCAATTCACCCAAAATGAATTGGTTTGGTTTGGTGCGGTTTATAGGTTTGCAGCATCATTGGGCCGTATTTTTTACAAAATGAGGCCGGTCATGAAGTTACTGGGAATGATATAATAACGAACTTTTTATAGCCGGAATTAGAATATATGAATGTGGACGATATTTGGTTTCAACAATACGGTACCAATTGTCACACAGCTAACTAAAAAAATTACTCTTTTGCGCGACAAAATTAATTGGCGAGTTAAAATAAAAGAAAAATATCTGCCACCTGAAAAGTGGTCTGAAATATAGTTCTACCATCCCTATTAGTCTAAATTTGCAATTATGAAGATATTTACTAGAAATATTTATCAAGGTATATATAATTGTTGACGCTTGTTTTTTTTACATAAGTTAAAAATACTACTCAATTGATTTAACTTCTCGAATATATCAATAGAAAACTGTTTGAACCCCAATTTTTTAATTGCACGATAATTTGGCAATCATATGCAAACCTTTAATTCGAATCCATAAGAGTTTTACCTGCAAACAGGGGCGTCTTTAGACTTTTCGGGGCCCTGGGCCCAATAGGATTTGGATGTCAAAAAAAGTAGGTATAATAATTCTTTTTTTAATTCCTTATGTTAAAAGAATCATTTTAAAACTAATTTGTGTTTTTTTTTTACATATTTTTACTTTTTACAAAGAACTAAAAAAATACATAAAACAGATATTTTTTTTATACTTTTATAATTTTTTTAATTTACCTTCAATAGCTGAACATATTTCTTTACATAGTTGATTTTTGATAATTTTTATTGTTTTTTTGGTTGATTTCTAATGTTTTTATGTATATTTTTTTAATTTTATGTAAGTTTATTTCTTTATATTTGTTTTGATTTGGTTTTTTTTTTTAGATATACTAGCTGTACCCGGCGTGCGTTGCTTCACCAACAGCTAAAATAAATTTAAGAAAAATAATTTTAAAGAAAAATCATTACACACATATTCAATTCATTCTAAGCCATTTTATTGAATTTTTTTATTTCGAAAAAAAGTGCTGTGGGATACACAATAAAGATTATCTTTTTTTTTCATCTGGTGCGTAGACTAATAAATCAGAATCACACGTCAGCAAGTCACATAGAGCTTTCCATGTGAGAAGCATGGATTCTCCAAATTGTATCCACACACTTGCAACGATTGTCCTTGCGCTTTGTTAATAATTATTGCGAAAGCGAGTCGCACCGGGAACTGTAAACTTTTGAATTCGAATGGCATATCTGTCGGGATCATTGGGATACGTGGCAACAGTACCTACGTCTTCACCGTTGAACTTTTCAGTCAAAATTGTTGCCTCGGTAATATTGTTCGTCATTTTCTTGATTGAGAGTCTAAATAATAACTTATAATAGTTCATTCGAAAAGAAAGTACCTGCGGCTGAGTATCCAACGAAGTTTTTTGTGTTTTAATTTCCGACTCTTCCTCTATTGTCAAATTTTCTTGCATGCCCACTTAATTTTTTTGTCTGTGTGTATCCACAAAAGTAATTCTTTTTTGCGCTCGTGTATCCAGGCGCAAGAAGAATAATGGGTACCCCAATTTTCAGTGAAAGAACGTGCGGTGGCATGCCTGGAAAACCTAACGAATTCAAGAATTCAGTTGGATAGTTGGCAATCCCGTCTTGATTCTCCACAGTATCGATGGACTTATATGTTGTCGTTTCACTGGGTATTCCATGCTGAACGGTGAAGATGATGGTATTGACATCGATGTTTTTGGCTGCTAATATAGCACGCCTAATTCGTCGATGCTTTATGTGATCTTACAGAAGTTTGCTTGCAGGGTGATACATTGTGTAGATTCATCAATTTCCATTCGCCTATTTCCAATATCCATTAATTGTTTTCCAGTTCGATGGTGAATCTGTCTTTGTATCTACAAAATAAAAAGACTTTTTTCGATGTGAGAGTAGAGTTCAGAATTTGCAAATTTAATACGTAAGAATGAGTAATGTAAGTTATTTTTTAACTATATTCTATGTAAGTACAAAAATAAGTATATATACCTTAAATGTCGGATTAAATCCTCGTTCTTCGATAATATCTGCCCAAATAATGTCATTTGGAAACAACCATTGCAATTTTGAGTGTTTGCCAGAAAATAGCGTGATTCAGTTTTTTCGCCACAAAGCAATGAAGACAATGGCTCAGGTGGCGGAGTCAACAATGGTAATATCACTTTACCATTAAGGCAGCATAATCCGGGCATTTCTCCGGAAAACTTTAATGCACCACAATACTGGCAAACAACGTCCATTTGTCCAATGCAAACGCTAGGATGCAAACTGTAATCATTGCTGCAATCGTATCGAAACACTGCTCGATTCAAATCAGCACTTTATAAATCTCTTGTTCTGCGTCGCAAATTATCTATTTGTTGACCTCTTCACGTGCGATTTCTTGTCCTTCTTCAGTCCTTTTATTTGTAGTGTTTCGTATCCTTCTTGCATTACGGCGTTGTCGGGAAAGATTCGATCGTCTTGGTCGCGGCATTGTTTTTTTTTTTATAATAAGCGCACATTTAAGGGGATATTACTACCCCCTTGTTAATTAAACTTCACTTCAATTCATCTAAACATTTATTTCACAACTCAAATTTTCAACCAATTATTCATAGACAAAATTACTTAGCTGTTCGAGATGCGCGTTTTGTTATTCCAAGTCTGATGCGTTTTTGGTTTACCACCTTTTATAGTTCACTTCACTTTTTTTTTTAAATAGGCAATGGCTCCATCATTACATTACGATTGTTAATTATTTTTTTTTAATAGAAATAGTTTTAATATTGATTTCTTACATTATTATGATTGTTAATTATTTATTTAATAGAAATGGTTTTCGTATTGATTTCTTACAAAAATCAAATTGTCAACCATACGTCCATCACATAGCTGTCATTTGCGTTTTGTTATTCCAAGTCTGATTCTTTTTTGTTATACCATTTTTACAGTGACTGACGTTTTATGCCAAGTCACACGGGAACGCTGTCGAACGGGATAAACAGTATCCTATGTCCTTCTCCTGGCTCTAAGCTAACTACCCGCCAATTTTCAGCCAAATCGGTGCAGCCGTTCTTGAGTTATAAATAGTGTAACTAACACGACTTTCTTTTATATATAAAGATGTATAAGTAAGTTTAAGTATACAATAAAATATTATTGAAGGCATACTTTTCTGACTTTGTCAGTTGCAAAATCATGAATTAAGTCATCAAATTCAATTTCCTGCAGTTATTCATTTTCAATTGATAAAATTGACAAGCTGCTTAGTCTATCTTGTAGCATTGTGCTTCGAAGTTCATTTTTTATCCGGTTCAATTTCGAAAATGAACCCTCTCCACTGCAGTTTGAAACCATCAAAGATACAAAAATTCTACAGGTAGTTTCTACATTTGGAAATGTGTTCCCAATTTCATCCACTGTAATTAGACTGTACAATTTTGATATTGTAATAAGATATTCATTTACATCTTTATTGAATTCTTTTAAATACTGTACGAAGTGCAAGCATTCTACCTCAAGTTCTTCTGCATTAACATGTCTATGGTTTTTTGAAAACTGTTCGCAAGAATTTTGTAGCCCCACTGAAGTCAAATATTGCAATCGACAAAAAAGCCAAACAACGCATTCATTTCTTGATAGCAATTGGATCGTATTTTTAATTTCAAAGTAATAGTGTCAATAATTGGAAAAAAAAAACAATTGGAAAATTGATATTTTAAACTTTTCTTTTCCAATTAGCTGGACGGGTGGTGCAGGACCATCAAAATATGAGGCACGCGAACTTCGTACTATTTTACGTTGCAATAAGTCTTTATAATTAGCATCCGGATTCTGAATTTTTGCACACGCTTCAAATTTATCAAAATTCTCCCTTATATCATTTATGAAAGAACAAAGCAAATTGGCAGCAACGTCAATCGTTATTGTTTATTGTGCTCCAAATTTCTGTTAAAATAAGGAACTGCAGTTATGACATTTTCTTAGACAGGCTTAGCGCTTCGCTTTTTGTGTCTGGAGCTTGCTCTAGATCTCTAGAGATAGATGTCAAGGCTTCAGTAATTTTCTTATAACCATGATGGAGCGCGTTAACTGCATCAGCTCGTGCAGACCATCTTGTTTCAGAAAGGCTTTTAAGAACTCTATGTGAACCTAAACATTCATTCAATTTATTCCAGCGATGGGTAGAAGCACTTATGAAAGAAACTTGTTGTCTCCTGCACATAAGCAGCCGCATGAAGGCCTACTAAGTTAAGAGAATGTGCTGCACAAGGTACAAATGTAGCAAATTCGCACTTCTCCTTTAATCTTACTTGCAAACCAGAATATTTTCCCGACATATTAGACGCATTATCATAGCTTTGTCCTCTACAATCCTCTATTGAAATATCATGATTTTCCAGAAATGTCAAGATTGTGTCAGCCAAATATTCAGATTTATGCTCTTGAATAGGTATACAATTTAGGAACCTTTAGATGGGAACACAATTTTTAACATATCGAAAATATTTTGCCGATCTAATTTTCATTAGGACTTGTTTTCATTACTCGTATATCGATGAATTCGTTGCAATATTTAGTCATAAATAGGAATTGTATCCCTTTCCTGAGTTTTCACACTGTAGAGTAGAACGAAAACAGAGTTGTTAAAATAATGTTGACAGCGTGTGCAGGTGTATGATTAAAGATTCATGTTGCCAGAAGTTTAAGATGTTGAGGGAGAGAATTTCAACGGAATGGAGAGTAAAATTAAACTTGTTTTTCTGGTACTGTCTACTAACCAGGGCCGGCCCAAGCCAAACTTGCGCCCTGTGCAAGATTTGTAGAAAGCGCCCCTTTTTTATATTTTTTTTACACATAAACTGATACACAAGCATAAGCCTTTCCCAGATTACCCAGAAGGTAGACTTTCAATGCATTTTTTTTTATTGAGGTATCCCCAGGAGGCCTAAACCATTAAACTAAAACGCAGCGAAGAAATGAGCAGAGGGGAAACTTTTAAACTTGGAAACTTACTTTTCTGGCCTTACATTTTGCAAATTCAGAAATGAGATCATCAAAGTCTTAAGAATTTAATAATTTCTTTTCAATGGACATTATAGATAAACCTACCAATCTCTCTTGAGTCATGGTTGTCCTAAGATAATTTTTAATAATTTTAAGTTTAGAAAAACTACGTTCTCCTGAAGCTACCATGACCGGGATTGTATTAAGGATTTGGAGAGCAGTTACTAAATTCGGAGCAAAATCTTCAAGGTTTGAACTAAAAATAAAATTTAACATATCTAAACTTGAGCTTTGTGGCGTAACAAGCTGGGATATTACGGTTAACTCTTGAAACAATTCTTCTCCATCTAAATATTTAAAACTACTTTATGTTAAAACATTCTGCAAATTAAGGCATGAAGCACGTACATTTTTATTTTTTAAACATTCGCTTATGTTACTCAAAAATGTAAAATTGATACTATACGTATCAAACCTTTCAAGTATTTGAAAAAAAAAATCAACTTTGAATCTTTGTTTCGGCTAATATAGTTTCAGGACATTCATCAGCATAAAGTATTTTTCTCCGTTGAGATCGCAATGATGAAGCTACAAGAAACATATTTGGTATTTCTAGGGAACTAGCAATACGCTCGGTTAATTGAACATACCTACTCATTAAATTTTTCATCGGAACGCATTAAAATCAAACTGTTTTTTGTATTTTCTAAAACTGTTATGCCAGTTGACAGATTAACGGACGAACTTTGCAAATATTTACTAGTTTAATTTATATTTTCTAAAATATCAAACCAAATTAGCAAGCAGCAAATAAATGTAAAATCAAAAATTTTATTTCCTAACGATTCTGCAATGTTTTTTGCCTCTAGATTTCTTAATTCTATAGGGCTTCATATATTTCTTGAATTGAAAAAAAGTTAAACAAACATTTTATTGTATCGAAAATTTTAACTGCATAAAATGAGAACCGAGCAGCATCATTAACCACTAAATTTAAGGAATGCGGGCAACATGGAACCAAAAATGCTCTTGGTTCCAGGGTTCGAATTCGATTCTGAACACCCGCTTCTTTTCCTTTCATATTCATATTCGAACCATTATCATAACTTTGGCTTGTCTTGTCTTCAAAATACGTCACTTCTATTAAAAACTGGTAGCTATTTATTTAATATTAATTAACCAACAAAGCGAAAAAACAATTGAAACAATCTGCATTCTGCACCAGACTAGATATACATTAAAAGTAGCCGTTACAATAGTCATTAACTTTCAAACAAAAAAAACAAACTGCCTGCGCAAGAACAATTCGACTCCAAATAGAATCTATGCTCCTTTTCCATTCTATTAAAAATTTCATCTCCTGTAATCAGGCACTTAACTCTTACACAGTGTGCAATAAGAAAACCTGCACGCTCTGATCCATATGATTCCGTATAAATAATTTTTTTTTTTAAATATCTCCCATGTTAGTTTCGATACTCAGTGTGCAAAAAAAAACTTGCACATCCATTCACCATTATTTGTAGCAAAGACACCTACCTACCTAATTTCCAAATATATCACCCTGTTCATACAAGAGAAAAAATCTCAACACAAAAAAGTTCCATGCCACCTCATATGTGCAAGATATATTTTATGCACACCGAGTCCCAAAATTAACATAGAAGTATGACGAAGCAAAATACTTATTCATATTGAATCGTATGGGCTAGAACGTGCAGGTTTTGTATCACGCACAGTACCCTGTATGTGAGACTCACATGAGACATTGTGAGTTCTCATCTACAAAGAAAACAACAAAAAAATGTCTCTGAAAAAAGAGAGCAGGTAGGTTTCTGTATTCTGTGCTACCTTCTACTACAAATCAAAGACACAGCAAACAGCATATATTTTTTTTGTTGTTTTCTTTGTAGATGAGAACTCACAATGTCTCATGTGAGTCTCACATACAGGGTACTGTGCGTGATACAAAACCTGCACGTTCTAGCCCATACGATTCAATATGAATAAGTATTTTGCTTCGTCATACTTCTATGTTAATTTTGGGACTCGGTGTGCATAAAATATATCTTGCACATATGAGGTGGCATGGAACTTTTTTGTGTTGAGATTTTTTCTTCTTTTCTCTTGCATGGAATTTTTTTGTGTTGAGATTTTTTTCTTTTTTTCTCTTGTACGAACAGGGTGAATTATTTGGAAATGAGGTAGGTATAATTTTTAGTTCTGCGATATCTTGAGTTAAATTTTCATTGAATGCAACAATGAAAGTGATGTTAGTTAGTGCGCAAGAGATAACTTAGGACAGTTGTGATGGATGTTTTTTTGAGATTATTTTAAGAATGTTTGTGGTTAAAAAATGGCAAATATGTAGTAGTACATATTTGTTTGCAAGATCAGATTACATTTTCTTGCTCCTGGCAATGCGCCCCCAGAATTCTGCGCCCTGTGCATTTGCACATCTTGCACATATGCTTTGTCCGGCCCTGCTACTAACCTTATTTAGTTTTCTATAATTCTTGTATAGATTCACTCATTTTGAGTTGGTGGATTTGGGGGCCAAATAATTGCGGGGCCCTTGGCCCTGGCCCACCGGGCCCATGCATAAAGACGCCACTGCCTGCAAAAACATACAATTTTATGTACTCGTTTAGAAGTCTTCAAACTAATAACATCAACTAAATTAGTGACCTAGTCGTGTATAATACTAAAAATAAAAATATCAGAGCACTATATCTACTTTTTGAGATGTGAGTTCAAGTTATTTTGTACCTAATAATAATATTTACTATTTAAGTGTTTATCTGCACTTTATTTAGTTTATGACATAGGTACCCATCTAGATACCTGATAGATTAGATAACACTTATAACTATAAAAATTTGTTGCAACTTTTGATGTTGGTTAAATATAGCCTTACAAATGTTGCTATTAAGTATTTATATTTTAACATATTTTATGAATTCGCAGATCAAGCACATACTTATGAACTTTGAACTATAAACTTCGGAAATTTTCTTTTCGCACTTCTCTTCAAGGACTTCACACTTGGCACATCCAACTTAGGTACTAAGTTTCTTCACTTCAAACTTCGAACTTCACGCTTTTCAGTTTTACACTATTTAAGCGAGATACTTTAATGTATCATACACGTTTAGTTCTTCAGTTACTTGTTTGATATTTTGTTTATATTCTATATAGCCTACCCGAAGAAAGCTCACGTATATTATAATATACTGGCCCTAATTGATATTAAATTGAATTCCATTAGCACCTTAAATGATATTCGTAAAAAAAATCTTGGAATATTATTACGCCTTAATAATGTGTGTTGCAGATGATACACATTACCCAAAATACTTCTACTTCCAAATCAATATTATGACGTATAAATGTATAAGATATCGAACCATTTTTATACAAGCTTTGATAATGTCTAATGTGCTATAAATGTACGGAGGTATGAAGTCTAATGGTGTTAAAGATTCCATATTTTTGTATTGTATTAACTTTTAGTTCGATTACGATTTCAATTTGCCAAACTTTTTCTTCTCAATATAGTTCTTCATCAATGATTACATAACAAATATAAAATTAGTTGAGTTATGGTATGTCATTATTGTAACATCTTGTTCGCTCTTTTGCAAATTGACTTTTTGTAAATATAATTCTGATGTTTGCAAGACAGAAGACATCTTTATCAATAAAGTTATTTCGTTAACCTTTAAAAAGAAATTAATAGATATAAATTTAAATATAAATAGCTCAATTTTGTTCTCAACAAATTCATCATCATCATCATCAGTTTATTTCCTTTTTTATTTTCTTCAATTTTTGTGGAGTTTTTTTTTGGTATTCATAAAAATATTGATTTGGGTTTGATTTCAATACAAACATTTTCTTTTGTAGGGTTTGAGTTGGAACTGAAAATTCTCGTATGTACAGACTCTATTATCTGGAAAATTACTATGAAAATGATATTTTCATGCCTTCGAATCAAATGTCTATCATTATGGACTTATTACCCTAAAAGAGGGATACAAAAATGTATGTAAGTTAGGTATGACAGTATAATTTACTAAATGTCCTCCTCGTAGACATCTACATCATCGCGTTTCATCATTGAATCCTACCCTACGTTATATTCGTAGTCAAGTTAAATTCTATTATTTTTAGGTAAGGAACTAGGTCGTTAGTATTTCCTCAAAATATGCCAAAAATGCCAAAATTACTGTTCCCATTTTTGAAGATATTATATTCTGTTGTTGGTAGATTGATTTGATTTTGATTTCTGTTACTTCTGTTACTGTTCCCATTTTTGAAGATATTATATTCTGTTGTTGGTAGATTGATTTGATTTTGATTTCTCAATGAAAGTGTTTGAATTTTATATCAAAGTCGAAAGCAACCTCAAATATTATGTGGCGAATTTTTTAAAACATTTTTAGCACTAATTTTAAATTCAATTTCGGAACTAATTTTTGAAAATATTTATATCTCTTTTGAAATCACAAGCATTTTTTATAACATTGAATTAAAATGGTTTAAAAATGCACGGCTACTTTGCAGAATCATAAACTTCTCATGAATTTTTTTATGATCAGTTTATTCCTATACATTTGTAGCTTCAAGTCCTCGATAACTTCACAAATTCCATCTTTAAGATATTGAATCGATTATAGAGACCTAATTTTAAACATGGCACCAAAGAAAGGCTATCGCGCCCATTAAACTTTTCTTGGGAAATTACTCGTACGATTGTTCATGGCTTGTGTGGTATGTATAGCCACGTGCCGTTATATTGCAAGCAAACGTCTTTACGGGGACTACAAAATGTTGTTTGTTTTTCAGTTAGTATAAAAACTTTCAATGCATGTATCTTTTGTACTTTTAGTAATGGTGTAGTCGTACTTGTTCAACTGTGACAACAGCCCTAAAAGCGGGTTACTTGAAATAGAACATTTTATTAAAAAACCCTTAACATATCGAGCTCTTTTCGCCATTTCATCATTTAAAACAAAAAATAAAACTTAATTATTAAAATTTGCTAATAACACATAATGTTGAAGGCTATTGTCATGTCTCAGCTTTAACATAAATAATAATTTCCAATACTGACTTAGGGTAAACTGAGTAGTTTCAAGAACCAGCAGAAAGCTTTCAATTTGATAAAATTTATTTTGGTTCTTACGATAAATGGGAGGAAAGGGTTCTATATGTTTTTAAGAAATTTCTGATATTTTTGACAGACTCTGGAGGAAGTCTATTTTAAAGTTGAATTTAAGCTTTTAAACGGAACAGAAGTCTGGAATACAGCAAGACTTGTTATAAGTTCAGTGAGTGAGGGGATAAGATGGCTGGGTCATATAGAGCGAATGTACATCAACGCTCCAGCCCGGAAGGTCTTCGAATCCAATCCCTATAAACGAAAAACCAGACAATGTTACTAGAATTTAATAATATTATCGGCTTTAAGATTATATCAAAAAGTAAAAGTATAGAATTCCAGGTCGCTGTGGGTTAAAAGTCAACTAAGGACCTTTTCAGCGTGAAATATAGATTTGTTGAACTCATTTTTGGATGACTTAATATCTTTGACACTCTTAAAGTTGTTGTCACCAACTTAGAATTGTTGGTGATTATTAACTTTCCATAGGAAGTTATTGTAGTCGGTCCGATTTGTCGAATTAAAAATTTTGACATTTCTCGACGTTTCAAGGTCCCTATAGAGTTGAAATAAAAGAATTTTAAAGAAATGTCTGTGCGTGCGTGTGTAGGTACGTTCGTACGTCTGCACGTCCGTACGTTCGGGAAGTTTTTTTCGTCGTCCATAGCTCAAGAATCTGTAGAAATATCGACTTCAAATAAATTTTGCTATACAAATAAATTTTGCTATAATAATGCAAAATATTGTTGGAAAAGACTCTCAAAAAAATTGAGTGGCTGTATTTTTTTACCATAGCAGTTTAAAAAAAAAGGTGAAAATTTTGGTTATCCCTAAATGTCTCAGGAACCAATAACGCCAGAGACTTGAGTTAAATTTTATATTATATTATTGTAACACGATACCAAAAAAATATATATATATATATAAATAAAAAATAAACTGAAAACAAAAATATTTGTCACCTCGAAAATTCTACGAACAAAAATTGATTTTATTAAAAATAATTTGGTGCAACGAAAAAAACAGTTTTCCACATCTAATAAAATTTTGAAAAAAATCGAATTGACAATTTAAAAAAAAAAAATAAAAACCTAAAAATAACATTACTCAAAATTGGTAAAAACTGATTTTCGACTCAAATATCTTTTTAAAAAATTGATATTAAAACTTCCAACTTATTTTATCTTATAAGAAATATTGTTTTCATTCGGTAAAATTTTGAGAAAAATCGAATTTATAGTTTTCTTACAAAAAATAAAAAAACTAAACAAAAGTTACTAAAAGTTGGTAAAAATTGATTTTCGACTCAATTTTTTTTCAAAACTTTTAGATATTGGCTTCACACTAACTTTATCTTTTAAAAAATATCGTTGTCAACAATCAGTTAACTTTTGGGAAAATCGAATTGACAGTTTTTTTTACAAAAAATAAAAACCTAAACAAAGCATTACTTAAAGTTGGTAAAAATTGATTTCGACTCTCTCAAAATTGGTAAAAACTGATTTTCGACTCAAATATCTTTTCGAAAATTTGAGATTATGAATTCCAACTAATTTTATCTTATAAGAAATATTGTTTTCAACATTCGGGCAAATTTTGAGAAAAAACAAATTGACAGTTTTTTAAACAAAAAATAATAAAAGTTGGTAAAACTTGAATTTCGACTCAAATATCTTTTCAAAACTTTGAGATATTGGCTCTAAACTAATTTTATCTTTTAAAAAATATTGTTGTCAACATTCAGTAAGATTTTAAGAAAAATCGAATTAACAGTTCTTTACAAAATATAAAAACCCTTAAAAAAAAAACAATACTAAAACTTAGTAAAAATTTATTTTCGTCTCAAATATCTTTTCAAAATTTATAAATATTGTCTTCAAATTATTTTTATCTCACACAAAATGTTGTTTTTGACATTCATTATTTTTTTTTGATAAGAATCCAACAGTCCGTTTTTTCATAAAAAAAATAAAGTCCAAAAAAATAGTACCTACGCAAATTGGGTAAAAATTGATGTTCGGTTCTCGATATCTCGTGAACAATGAAAGATTTTGACTTTAAATTAATTTCATTCATGCAATTTGTATTTGTTTATATAAGAAATAAAAACTTTTATGAAATGCTACTAAAATTAGTAAAAATCGGTTTTCGACTGTAAATCAAACTATTTTATGATATGCAAAATATTGTTGGTAATTTTTAATTTCTTAAGAATAATTCAACTAACAACTTTTTTAACAAAACTCGATAATCTACAATCCTTTTAAGCAAAACAAATCTACAGCCTTTTTTTTTAAATTGTTTTTATACTAGTTCCCCGATAAAAGTGTTGTTCTTACTTAGTGTTTTTTCATTGAAAGTTTGTACATTAATTTAATTGACACATTTTTAAACAATTCCGTAATTCAACAGTTGTTTTCATCACATTTTCTCACTTTAACGTTATTATTTTTCAAATTGTCAGAATTTTTCTCTTATACATTGTTGCACTTTCATACCAAACACATCCAACTCTGTGAGGGTAAGACTACAACAAAGCTTATGTCTTAAACTTTCTGGCGAAAGAATAAACGTAGCATCAAAAGAGTTTTGAAATCCTCACAATAAGAACGGAAGAACTCTTAACACACTTTGAAATTGTCAAACGATACATTTTATGATTGTTACGAATTTTTGGTCTTGGAAGCCTATGCTAGAAATGCAAAACTTAAAGTCTTTGACTTTTTCTTTCTATTTTCTTGTAACTTTCTTCGTGTCCCCCTTTTTTCTTTAAACCAATATCTTCCCTATTGATTTCTACCTAAGCCCAACGCTACGAACGGGACGGAGAAAAAAGATATAAACCTTTTAAAACCTATAAATGTCCATATTTTGAACAAAATCAGTATCATACACCGCTTATCCATTCTATTGATATGAAAGCGAGGACTAAGAATAAGGTAATCTTCTGAAAATGACACTGACAACAGAAACTTTCCCATTTAATCCACTTCAATGATGTGAGTATCGTTTATACTTTACAAATCTATACATATCTATAAGATATATCTTATTCTATATATATTTTTCTTGTCATATTCTATATGGGAATGCAACACTCAGAATTATGTACGTTTGTATATGTAGGTAGATTTTGCCCTTAGATCCACTATAAAAAGGATATACTATGTATATAAGGAACAGGATGAGGATTCCTAATAGATTTCTTATACGTATATCGAAAGGGTGGCTAGAGGCAATAAGCAAGCACATGTAAAGGAAATTCTATATCTCTTTTCATGTCTTGAGAAAAAGTTATGAACAGTGCCGAATTGACATGGAACAGTGACACTGATATTTGTTGTTCCCATAAATCCCTTTGAGAAAGAACACACGTTTCCAAAAACCATTGAAAGGATATTCAATACCCTTAGTTAAAATTTTGGTTTCTGATTTAAATAAAAACATAAAGTTCAAACTGAGTGTATGCAATCAGAAAAAAGAATCGAGTCAACTTTTGAGTTTAAGGCCTTCACAAGCCCTAATCCACCCCACGATTAAGACTATTTTCAGCAAAAAAAAGAAGACTAGTTTTTCGAACTGTTGGTTTTGCAGCAATTTATCTTTAAAGGGACATGAACAATTTGTCATTTATTATACGGATATGTTCAAGCAGAGATTCTCAAAAGACTGTACACAATTTTTCTTAGAAGATATAGATATAGAGATATCCTTTACAAAAGAACCGATAATTTGTGAATTATTGACAGTAAAGAGTATTACTATTGACTTCTTAGATTCTTTTCTTCTTTCTCATTCATTCTATCCTATTCCTTTCCAATATAGTGACGGGGTTTTGTAGTGTGTGTGTTGAGTTAAAGAAGAAGAAAAAATAAGATAAGAAAGTTCTATAAAATAGGCGCCAAAAGGATTTATTAAAATGTCTATGTTTTTCACTGATGATACGTTCGGTACACTTTCTCAGCTTTTTTTCTACATTTTGTTTTTATAGATTCATGGTTCGTTGAGAATATATTAGACTTTTTAATATTCAAATTGCAAATAAGGGCTTCATATATAACTTCTGAATAGAGAAGGAAAGTGAAGAAATTCATGAAGGAGATATATTTTGCGCTCATATAATAATCATAATAATAAGAAGAAAATGTGTCGAAACTCGAAAAAAGAGCAAATTTACGACGTGGAATTAGAACGATAAAAATTTTTGAGTGTTGTAAGATTTTATGTTTCACACATTAAAAATAATTTATTATGCCGAGTCTCATAAGAAAGGTATTACAATTCTTCTATTCCGATAGTAAAGTTATTAGAGACACACAAATGGGGAATTTCAATGATTTGGTTATGCGTATATTTTATCCTATAGTACAAAATGTGGTTTAGTTATTGTTACAACTATAAAATGATAAAAGTTGTCTAGGCTATTAAAAATAATTTGTGTTAAAAACAACAATATAATTCACAAACGTCTGCAATTAAATGGTCACGTCAAACTGACAATTCATGCCTTCTGGATAAATCTTTATATTACGCTTGTAAAACCTAAAACCTCTTAAAAAATAATCCAAATTGTATACATATGTATATATCAATCAAAATTTAAGGGAAGTAAATTTGGGTGCAATTTCAAACATTTAATACGCAGTAAATCTAAGCCATACGTAAATTGACAACTAAAAGAGCTTGATGAATAAAGTTATGAAATTAGAATAACTGCAACGAAAGAATTTTGAAGGTTTTTAAGAGATACTTTAATGTTGAAGAATTACAGACGATAATCATTTTTTTTATAATTCACGGGCACTCAAGGAGATATTAATACCCTTAACATGTTTGAAGTTTAAACACAGTGCGAGCTTTTGGAAAAAAGAGGAGGATTATAGAGGATAAACCGGTGCACATTGGTATTGAAGTTTTGAATATCAAAATGGTAGGAAAAACAGAGTTGGATAAAGCATTCCACATTCTCGATGTGGGATTAAAAAAAAATCTCTATACTTGGCAGTACGTCCGAAATTGAGCTCAAGGTTAAATTGATGAGCATTCCAAGAAGTGCGAGTATTACTGTTGAATTGTTTGAGGGGAGGAATGGTATTAACTTATTCGACAGAACACTGGTTTTAAAAATACCGCTGGAACAAAAACAAAAAGGCATGCAACATTGTGGCTGTGTTCAAGTGACGTAATTGTTTCGGTTATAGTTCTATCACCTATCATTCTTAAAGCTCTTTTTTGGGTCCTATACAAAAGACTGAAACTTGTTTTAGGGGCAACTGCCCAAATAAGGGAGTTATATTTTTGTTTTTGATGAATGACGGCTTTGTAAATTACAGCCAGATCAGGGTATCGGGGGAGCATTGAGTTTTTGAAGCATTAAATTGAACACGTTTAATAATTCCTTATTGGATAATGCTGTCGAGATCGGAATTTAATAATCTTATCATACTCTGCCGTTGAAGTTCCACATCCAAAGGACAAGGATGTTAATCAAGAAGCGATTATATTAAGCTTAGAGTACTGTATGTCGTCAGCGAAATAGTTTAATGGATTAGAATTGACAGACAAAAGATCGGAGCTCTACGGAACACCAGCATTTATTTTATAAATTTCGGACTTGAAACTATCCAATACAACTTGTATTGAACGGTAAGAAAGGTAATTTCTAATCCAACAAAGAAAATATACATCAACACCAAAATCACGCATTTTCAATAAGAGAACTTGGTGCCAAACTGTTCGGTTAGATAAAACATCAAATAAACGGTGAACCTATTGTTACGAAAGCTATGTTGCCGCTTATTAAGAAGCTTTCGGTTTTTGAGATATTTCTTAAGCTGATATTTTTAATCAGCGTTTCCATGACCTTGGAAAGAAGGGACGTGAGGTAGGTTTTTACAGAGGAGTTTGAAGCAGAAACTGAAGTCAGACAGGGCTGCATACTGTCACCAATTTTGTTCTTATTTGTGATTAGTGATGTTCTGCTGGCAGTCTTGAAAACAAACAGAGTAACAAGATGAACTCTGACAACATAGCTGCAACATCTAGACTATAGGCAGCAGACTATATATGCTTGATATCTCATAGGCTAATGGATTTCCATCAAATGACAACAATAATGGAGAATAATACAGTAAGCGTGTCGGGCTAAAAACTAACACGGGAAAAACTAAGATGTTTAGCCTCGGAACCTCCCAGTTATTCTTTGCAATAAACATTGGTCAACAACCGGTTTAAAAAGTAGAGAGTTTTTAATGTCTTCAAAGTATTGTCTGTATTAAGGGCGGAAAAATCTAAGGCTGCATTCGGAATGTTATCAAATGTTTGGAGGAACAGCTCTCTCAGATTAAAGACAAAGCCACAACTGTTCAGCTCTAATCATTTGAATTTGTACTGTTTAACGGATATAGCACCTGGAAGATAACAGCAACGATTACCAACAAAAAGTAAACCTTTATTAATATTTTCCTACAAATCATCTTACCGGTTTTCTGGACTAGTCGTATTTCCAATGAAGAACTTTAAAGGACAACGGGTCAGGAACTCATTCACACTATTAGACGAACTACCAAGTGGCACTGCATGTTTCGAAAAGGTAATTATTGCATTACAGGACATGCAATGCAGTGGAATCTATTCACTCAAGAATGAGGACAATTCGGGTCACAGAGAATTAAGTTTAAAGGAACAATATTGAGATTGGGGAAGACCTGGAAGGAGCTCAAAGAAATCACCAGAAACACTATGGCAATTAAGAGAAGTTGAAGTCCTATGTCTTACTAGGGGCTATCCACGGACTATATACATAGATTGGAAGATCTAAGTCAGTAAGAAAGTATTCGCTATGTGACGATTATTCCTGAAGTTATTGGTTATTGTCGATATTTTTGGGAAAAATTATCGTACAGCCTTATCTATCAAATTGGCTTTCAATTCATCACTACGTTTTGCTTAAAATTTAAAAGTACATTCCACACGCTTCGCCGAAGTAATATTCGCAGTCTGTTGGCTAAATTTGAGACCACTGGTTTGGTGAAATGTTAACCAAAACCAATACCCGTTTGTCAAAGAGACAACAACAGGCAGGACAAATTTTGGAAAATTAAAAATAACATTCAACTGACTCAAGGACATAAGATAAGAAACCATACATAACAACGTGATTTTGATGAATCTTTCAAGTAAATTTTGTATCAATCCACAAAAAATGCGAAACATTCATAAAAATTCAAATTGAAATTAGTGGGAATCTTGTTAAGGTCACCTTATTGATTAATATATTTTTGAGCACGAAGCACCGTTGCTAAGCCATCAACTCCAATGTTGTGCACTAAAGCTTTATTATACCTAACTTCTTTTGTCCTGAATTGGATATATTCCTTGCTGGAAATCATGATAAAATGATACGAGGACCTCACGTGGAGGCAATTTGAACTGACCACTAAGATAAACTTGTAGGCCTTCAACTGATAGATGTTGGTATCATCAAATTTTTTCAAATGAATACAAATCACACACATTGTTTTATTAATGAAAACCCCTATAAGAAAATTCTCTACAACAATTTCTTACATTACCCGCATTTAGATGTAATAGAAAGATTTAAAGATTACTGATTTTGCTTTGAATTAAAAGTCATTAGACCCTGGTTTTTTCAACAAGCTGATTGACTTTTCTAGTTTTAAATCCTTTATCTTAAACTATGACCTCATTTGAAGCTTCTTTTAAATGTTTAAAGTCTTAATTGCAATAATCAATATAAGACTCCCCTTTCTGCGATTCGAGGACCCATACAAAATAATACTGATGAGATAAATTAGTTTATGTCTTGTTGCTAAATCCTCTGACATTACCCAATACCCACATTACCCACCCACCCATGTATAGGTATATACCACGAAGCTCTTGCTCCTGCTCCTCTTGCACTGTAATGAACTTAAATTTCCAATCAAGAAGACTCGATTTTCCTTCAATTGCAACACACCATTATCATCATCAGTCGTTTGTCGATCCATCGTCGTCGTCTTCATCGTCCCGCGTCGTCGTGGCATCGTCCTTGGTTTGTTCGTATAGTCTTTTTACCATAGTGCAATGGCAACCCATATTCATGATGAGGATGGTCGTCTTTTCTCAGTTTTCAATTCGATATTCGAGTTTGAATACCCAGTTCAATAGAAATCAAACTAAATGAAGGAAGCAATTTCAATGAAGCATTTCATCTTCGTTTATTTTTATTGCATCTCAACTCAACTCCTATCGAGGTTCCTATCGCAATAGGGAGAGCTTGTTGCGCTCGAAGACTGTTTCCCCCTCTTTTTTTCACACAATTCCTATATAAAATTTCAAGTTATTTTGACGATGTATAGGTATCTAAGATGATGATTACTTTGATTGCACTATAAAGTGTATGATAAAATTTTATTTCAAATAGCTGTGTGATTTGAATAGTTAATTTTTGTATTTCAAGAAATTTGATCCCTTCTTCGAAACTCTGAAACATTTTGCTCTTTTTGTTTCGGACAATAAAACTTAAATAAGGACCTTTGAATTTCTCATGATATGAAATTTGAAAGACTTTATGATATAACATGTAGCACGCATGTTGCGACTTCTTGCTTTAGAATTAAAAAACCGCCCCCATTTTCAACCCAAAGTTCTGGTAAATGAATTGTCAATTCAGCAGAAAACCACAAAAATTCTGTTTCGGTCGATAAATTTGCAACTACTTTTCCTAATTAATTCACCACTCTTAGGGCCATTTGTCATATTTTTTTTCTTGTAGCCTTATCAAAAGTTATCCTTCAACTTTAGACCACATCATATATGTACCTTCCCTTCACCTAAAGCCATTACATAACCATAACATACCGCACTTGCTTTGAAATTCTTTTCTCTTCACGATGTGCTGTACGAATTGGAGTACGTTGATGTTGAATCCCTTTTCGATGTCCTCTGATACAATCAACTTATAAATAATTCATCAACTTTTGACCATTTTTCATTCGAGGAAATTTTACAGGACTTTCAATAAAAAGTGTTGAGATATGAGAGCTTGAGATGATAGAGGGAGATAGAGATATAGAATGCGATTCCATCATTTTCTATTTCAATTAACTCAAATTGACTCAACAACCGACACGACACGACATCAGGACGACGAGCAACGTGCAGGGTTTTTAGTCCTTTTGGGAGTATCCTCTCTTGTAATAATATTTATTCATAGTATGCAAAGTTAATTAATATTGCATAACCTAGCAACCACACATTCGAAAGTCTGAAGAGGATCTTTTTATTTCGGGCACAAAAATTAAACCACTCTCCCTCTATATAAAATTGAAGCTAGGAGTCCCAAGCATATCATTATACTCGTACCAATCATTGCACCTGGCTCTCGAGGGTAGACTTCATTATGTTGGCTTATTTAAATATTGTATGAAGAATTTAAATCACTTCAGATCCTTTTTTTGTGTTTGTGTTCATATTCCAAACAACCAACGTACAATATTATAATATGAATATAAGGATGTATGCATATTTTTTAGTCACTTGATATGGTTGTGTTCGTGTGTGAATAATTTTCAATAAGCAAACTCTGCGATATGTCCTTTATGAATATAGTCATTTTCATTTGTATATATTTCTTTTGTAATAATCAATGAAGCTATGAAAGTTCAACTTGTATGCTGCCAGCAGTTCATTAATTTATGAACAAGCACTTTTGTGATTAAAATAAAGCCATATACTATGACCAACCTGAAACTGAATGACTCAAGTATATTATGTACCTTGCTATAACAACGATACATACAAAGGTTCTTTTGTTGGGAAAATAATAATAATTAATAAATTAAATTTATTCTTTAAGTTTAATAATACTAATAATAGTTAAATGCACCTACATTAACTAAACTAAATGAAAAAATGGGAGCTGTCGCTTCAGAAACAATGGTCAAAAAGTAAAATTACAGAAGACCGTGCCCATTAAAACTATCTTTCGATTAGCTTATTTCCTCAACCACGCCTCCAAACAAGATGCAGTTTTCACCTAATACAGAGCATCGACCCGCCTGTCAATTGACGCATAAATCTAAAAAATGATTTTTTCTCAGTTTTTCGAAGAAATCGTGGGTTAACCCCCTTGCCGAAAATAAGAAGTACATATTTCTCGATCTAGACCATCTAGAGGGCTTAAATTTCAGGATTGTGATTTAGGAATCATTCCCTTTGCATTGGTGTGCCTATCTTTGAATAACACCAATTTTACAACAAGTTATGGACAAAAATCCATGTTCAAACTTAAAATGCGAATATCTCGCTTAATATGCGTCCTAGAGTATCAAAAGTCTGGATCTAGAGGGCAATTTTTGAACTCCATTATTTCTCGATCTAGACCACCTAGATGGCTGTAATTTCAGGATTGTGATCTAGGAATCATTCCCTTTCCATTGGTGTGTCTATCTTTGAATAAGACCAATTTTACAACAAGTTATGGAAAAAAATCCATGTTCAAACTTAAAATGCGAATATCTCGCTTAATATGCGTCCTAAAGTATCAAAAGTCTGGACCTAGAGGGCAATTTTTGAACTCCATTATTTCTCGATCTAGACCACCTAGATGGCTAAAATTTCAGGATTGTGATCTAGGAATCATTCCCTTTCCATTGGTGTGCCTATCTTTGAATAAGACCAATTTTACAACAAGTTATGGACAAAAATCCATGTTCAAACTTAAAATGCGAATATCTCGCTTAATATGCGTCCTAGAGTATCAAAAGTCTGGACCTAGAGGGCAATTTTTGAACTCCATTATTTCTCGATCTAGACCACCTAGATGGCTGAAATTTCAGGATTGTAATCTAGGAATCATTCCCTTTGCATTGGTGTGCCTATCTTTGATTAAGACCAATTTTACAACAAGTTATGGACAAAAATCCATTTTCAAACTTAAAATGCGAATATCTCGCTTAATATGCGTCCTAGAGTATCAAAAGTCTGGACCTAGAGGGCAATTTTTGAACTCCATTATTTCTCGATCTAGACCACATAGATGGCTAAAATTTCAGGATTGTGATCTAGGAATCATTCCCTTTCCATTGGTGTGCCTATCTTTGAATAAGACCAATTTTACAACAAGTTATGGACAAAAATCCATGTTCAAACTTAAAATGCGAATATCTCGCTTAATATGCGTCCTAGAGTATCAAAAGTCTGGACCTAGAGGGCAATTTTTGAACTCCATTATTTCTCGATCTAGACCACCTAGATGGCTGAAATTTCAGGATTGTAATCTAGGAATCATTCCCTTTCGATTGGTGTGTCTATCTTTGAATAAGACCAATTTTACAACAAGTTATGGACAAAAATCCATGTTCAAACTTAAAATGCGAATATCTCGCTTAATATGCGTCCTAGAGTATCAAAAGTCTGGACCTAGAGGGCAATTTTTGAACTCCATTATTTCTCGATCTAGACCACCTAGATGGCTAAAATTTCAGGATTGTGATCTAGGAATCATTCCCTTTCCATTGGTGTGCCTATCTTTGAATAAGACCAATTTTACAACAAGTTATGGACAAAAATCCATGTTCAAACTTAAAATGCGAATATCTCGCTTAATATGCGTCCTAGAGTATCAAAAGTCTGGACCTAGAGGGCAATTTTTGAACTCCATTATTTCTCGATCTAGACCACCTAGATGGCTGTAATTTCAGGATTGTGATCTAGGAATCATTCCCTTTCCATTGCTATGCCTATCTTTGAATAAGACCAATTTTACAACAAGTTATGGACAAAAATCCATGTTCAAACTTAAAATGCGAATATCTCGCTTAATATGCGCCCTAGAGTATCAAAAGTCTGGACGTAGAGGGCAATTTTTGAACTCCATTATTTATCGATCTAGACCACCTAGATGGCTGAAATTTCAGGATTTTGATCTAGGAATCATTCCCTTTCCATTGGTGTGCCTATCTTTGAATATGACCAATTTTACAACAAGTTATGGACAAAAATCCATGTTCAAACTTAAAATGCGAATATCTCGCTTAATATGCGTCCTAGAGTATCAAAAGTCTGGACCTAGAGGGCAATTTTTGAACTCCATTATTTCTCGATCTAGACCACCTAGATGGCTGAAATTTCAGGATTGTAATCTAGGAATCATTCCCTTTGCATTGGTGTGCCTATCTTTGATTAAGACCAATTTTACAACAAGTTATGGACAAAAATCCATTTTCAAACTTAAAATGCGAATATCTCGCTTAATATGCGTCCTAGAGTATCAAAAGTCTGGACCTAGAGGGCAATTTTTGAACTCCATTATTTCTCGATCTAGACCACATAGATGGCTGAAATTTAAGGATTGTGATCTAGGAATCATTCCCTTTCCATTGGTGTGCCTATCTTTGAATAAGACCAATTTTACAACAAGTTATGGACAAAAATCCATGTTCAAACTTAAAATGCGAATATCTCGCTTAATATGCGTCCTAGAGTATCAAAAGTCTGGACCTAGAGGGCAATTTTTGAACTCCATTATTTCTCGATCTAGACCACCTAGATGGCTGAAATTTCAGGATTGTAATCTAGGAATCATTCCCTTTCCATTGGTGTGCCTATCTTTGAATATGACCAATTTTACAACAAGTTATGGACAAAAATCCATGTTCAAACTCAAAATGGGAATATCTCGCTTAATATGCGTCCTAGAGTATCAAAAGTCTGGACCTAGAGGGCAATTTTTGAACTCCATTATTTCTCGATCTAGACCACCTAGATGGCTGAAATTTCAGGATTGTAATCTAGGAATCATTCCCTTTCCATTGGTGTGCCTATCTTTGAATATGACCAATTTTACAACAAGTTATGGACAAAAATCCATGTTCAAACTTAAAATGCGAATATCTCGCTTAATATGCGTCCTAGAGTATCAAAAGTCTGGACCTAGAGGGCAATTTTTGAACTCCATTATTTCTCGATCTAGACCACCTAGATGGCTGAAATTTAAGGATTGTGATCTAGGAATCATTCCCCCTTTCCATTGGTGTGCCTATCTTTGAATAAGACCAATTTTACAACAAGTTATGGACAAAAATCCATGTTCAAACTTAAAATGCGAATATCTCGCTTAATATGCGTCCTAGAGTATCAAAAGTCTGGACCTAGAGGGCAATTTTTGAACTCCATTATTTCTCGATCTAGACCACCTAGATGGCTGAAATTTCAGGATTGTGATCTAGGAATCATTCCCTTTCCATTGGTGTGCCTATCTTTGAATATGACCAATTTTACAACAAGTTATGGACAAAAATCCATGTTCAAACTTAAAATGCGAATATCTCGCTTAATATGCGTCCTAGAGTATCAAAAGTCTGGACCTAGAGGGCAATTTTTGAACTCCATTATTTCTCGATCTAGACCACCTAGATGGCTGAAATTTCAGGATTGTAATCTAGGAATCATTCCCTTTGCATTGGTGTGCCTATCTTTGATTAAGACCAATTTTACAACAAGTTATGGACAAAAATCCATGTTCAAACTTAAAATGCGAATATCTCGCTTAATATGTGTCCTAGAGTATCAAAAGTCTGGATCTAGAGGGCAATTTTTAAACTCCATTATTTCTCGATCTAGACCACCTAGATGGCTGAAATTTCAGGATTGTGATCTAGGAATCATTCCCTTTCCATTGGTGTGCCTATCTTTGAATATGACCAATTTTACAACAAGTTATGGACAAAAATCCATGTTCAAACTTAAAATGCGAATATCTCGCTTAATATGCGTCCTAGAGTATCAAAAGTCTGGACCTAGAGGGCAATTTTTAAACTCCATTATTTCTCGATCTAGACCACCTAGATGGCTGAAATTTAAGGATTGTGATCTAGTAATCATTCCCTTTCCATTGGTGTGCCTATCTTTGAATAAGACCAATTTTACAACAAGTTATGGACAAAAATCCATGTTCAAACTTAAAATGCGAATATCTCGCTTAATATGCGTCCTAGAGTATAAAAAACCTGGACCTAGAGGCAATTTTTGAACTCCATTATTTCTCGATCTAGACCACCTAGATGGCTGAAATTTCAGGATTGTGATCTAGGAATCATTCCCTTTCCATTGGTGTGCCTATCTTTGAATATGACCAATTTTACAACAAGTTATGGACAAAAATCCATGTTCAAACTTAAAATGCGAATATCTCGCTTAATATGCGTCCTAGAGTATCAAAAGTCTGGACCTATAGGGCAATTTTTGAACTCCATTATTTCTCGATCTAGACCACCTAGATGGCTGAAATTTCAGGATTGTAATCTAGGAATCATTCCCTTTGCATTGGTGTGCCTATCTTTGATTAAGACCAATTTTACAACAAGTTATGGACAAAAATCCATGTTCAAACTTAAAATGCGAATATCTCGCTTAATATGTGTCCTAGAGTATCAAAAGTCTGGATCTAGAGGGCAATTTTTAAACTCCATTATTTCTCAATCTAGACCACCTAGATGGCTGAAATTTCAGGATTGTAATCTAGGAATCATTCCATTTGGATTGGTGTGCCTATCTTTGAATAAGACCAATTTACAACAAGTTATGGACAAAAATCCATGTTCAAACTTAAAATGCGAATATCTCGCTTAATATGCGTCCTAGAGTATCAAAAGTCTGGACCTAGAGGGCAATTTTTAAACTCCATTATTTCTCGATCTAGACCACCTAGATGGCTGAAATTTCAGGATTGTGATCTAGTAATCATACCTTTCCATTGGTGTGCCTATCTTTGAATAAGACCAATTTTACAACAAGTTATGGACAAAAATCCATGTTCAAACTTAAAATGCGAATATCTCGCTTAATATGCGTCCTAGAGTATAAAAAACCTGGACCTAGAGGCAATTTTTGAACTCCATTATTTCTCGATCTAGACCACCTAGATGGCTGAAATTTCAGGATTGTGATCTAGGAATCATTCCCTTTCCATTGGTGTGCCTATCCTTGAATATGACCAATTTTACAACAAGTTATGGACAAAAATCCATGTTCAAACTTAAAATGCGAATATCTCGCTTAATATGCGTCCTAGAGTATCAAAAGTCTGGACCTATAGGGCAATTTTTGAACTCCATTATTTCTCGATCTAGACCACCTAGATGGCTGAAATTTCAGGATTGTAATCTAGGAATCATTCCCTTTGCATTGGTGTGCCTATCTTTGATTAAGACCAATTTTACAACAAGTTATGGACAAAAATCCATGTTCAAACTTAAAATGCGAATATCTCGCTTAATATGTGTCCTAGAGTATCAAAAGTCTGGATCTAGAGGGCAATTTTTAAACTCCATTATTTCTCGATCTAGACCACCTAGATGGCTGAAATTTCAGGATTGTAATCTAGGAATCATTCCCTTTGGATTGGTGTGCCTATCTTTGAATAAGACCAATTTTACAACAAGTTATGGACAAAAATCCATGTTCAAACTTAAAATGCGAATATCTCGCTTAATATGCGTCCTAGAGTATCAAAAGTCTGGACCTAGAGGGCAATTTTTGAACTCCATTATTTATCGATCTAGACCACCTAGATGGCTGAAATTTCAGGATTGTGATCTAGGAATCATTTCCTTTCCATTGGTGTGCCTATCTTTGAATAAGACCAATTTTACAACAAGTTATGGACAAAAATCCATGTTCAAACTTAAAATGCGAATATCTCGCTTAATATGCGTCCTAGAGTATCAAAAGTCTGGACCTAGAGGGCAATTTTTGAACTCCATTATTTCTCGATCTAGACCACCTAGATGGCTGAAATTTCAGGATTTTGATCTAGGATTCATTCCCTTTCCATTGGTGTGCCTATCTTTGAATATGACCAATTTTACAACAAGTTATGGACAAAAATCCATGTTCAAACTTAAAATGCGAATATCTCGCTTAATATGCGTCCTAGAGTATCAAAAGTCTGGACCTAGAGGGCAATTTTTGAACTCCATTATTTCTCGATCTAGACCACCTAGATGGCTGAAATTTCAGGATTGTAATCTAGGAATCATTCCCTTTGCATTGGTGTGCCTATCTTTGAATAAGACCAATTTTACAACAAGTTATGGACAAAAATCCATGTTCAAACTTAAATGCGAATATCTCGCTTAATATGTGTCCTAGAGTATCAAAAGTCTGGATCTAGAGGGCAATTTTTAAACTCCATTATTTCTCGATCTAGACCACCTAGATGGCTGAAATTTCAGGATTGTGATCTAGGAATCATTCCCTTTCCATTGGTGTGCCTATCTTTGAATATGACCAATTTTACAACAAGTTATGGACAAAAATCCATGTTCAAACTTAAAATGCGAATATCTCGCTTAATATGCGTCCTAGAGTATCAAAAGTCTGGACCTAGAGGGCAATTTTTAAACTCCATTATTTCTCGATCTAGACCACCTAGATGGCTGAAATTTAAGGATTGTGATCTAGGAATCATTCCCTTTCCATTGGTGTGCCTATCTTTGAATAAGACCAATTTTACAACAAGTTATGGACAAAAATCCATGTTCAAACTTAAAATGCGAATATCTCGCTTAATATGCGTCCTAGAGTATCAAAAGTCTGGACCTAGAGGGCAATTTTTGAACTCCATTATTTCTCGATCTAGACCACCTAGATGGCTGAAATTTCAGGATTGTAATCTAGGAATCATTCCCTTTCCATTGGTGTGCCTATCTTTGAATATGACCAATTTTACAACAAGTTATGAACAAAAATCCATGTTCAAACTTAAAATGCGAATATCTCGCTTAATATGCGTCCTAGAGTATCAAAAGTCTGGACCTAGAGGGCAATTTTTGAACTCCATTATTTCTCGATCTAGACCACCTAGATGGCTGAAATTTAAGGATTGTGATCTAGTAATCATTCCCTTTCCATTGGTGTGCCTATCTTTGAATAAGACCAATTTTACAACAAGTTATGGACAAAAATCCATGTTCAAACTTAAAATGCGAATATCTCGCTTAATATGCGTCCTAGAGTATAAAAAACCTGGACCTAGAGGCAATTTTTGAACTCCATTATTTCTCGATCTAGACCACCTAGATGGCTGAAATTTCAGGATTGTGATCTAGGAATCATTCCCTTTCCATTGGTGTGCCTATCTTTGAATATGACCAATTTTACAACAAGTTATGGACAAAAATCCATGTTCAAACTTAAAATGCGAATATCTCGCTTAATATGCGTCCTAGAGTATCAAAAGTCTGGACCTATAGGGCAATTTTTGAACTCCATTATTTCTCGATCTAGACCACCTAGATGGCTGAAATTTCAGGATTGTAATCTAGGAATCATTCCCTTTCCATTGGTGTGCCTATCTTTGAATATGACCAATTTTACAACAAGTTATGAACAAAAATCCATGTTCAAACTTAAAATGCGAATATCTCGCTTAATATGCGTCCTAGAGTATCAAAAGTCTGGACCTAGAGGGCAATTTTTGAACTCCATTATTTCTCGATCTAGACCACCTAGATGGCTGAAATTTAAGGATTGTGATCTAGTAATCATTCCCTTTCCATTGGTGTGCCTATCTTTGATTAAGACCAATTTTACAACAAGTTATGGACAAAAATCCATGTTCAAACTTAAAATGCGAATATCTCGCTTAATATGCGTCCTAGAGTATAAAAAACCTGGACCTAGAGGCAATTTTTGAACTCCATTATTTCTCGATCTAGACCACCTAGATGGCTGAAATTTCAGGATTGTGATCTAGGAATCATTCCCTTTCCATTGGTGTGCCTATCTTTGAATATGACCAATTTTACATTAAGTTATGGACAAAAATCCATGTTCAAACTTAAAATGCGAATATCTCGCTTAATATGCGTCCTAGAGTATCAAAAGTCTGGACCTATAGGGCAATTTTTGAACTCCATTATTTCTCGATCTAGACCACCTAGATGGCTGAAATTTCAGGATTGTAATCTAGGAATCATTCCCTTTGGATTGGTGTGCCTATCTTTGAATATGACCAATTTTACAACAAGTTATGGACAAAAATCCATGTTCAAACTTAAAATGCGAATATCTCGCTTAATATGCGTCCTAGAGTATCAAAAGTCTGGATCTAGAGGGCAATTTTTAAACTCCATTATTTCTCGATCTAGACCACCTAGATGGCTGAAATTTCAGGATTGTAATCTAGGAATCATTCCCTTTGGATTGGTGTGCCTATCTTTGAATATGACCAATTTTACAACAAGTTATGGACAAAAATCCATGTTCAAACTTAAAATGCGAATATCTCGCTTAATATGCGTCCTAGAGTATCAAAAGTCTGGACCTATAGGGCAATTTTTGAACTCCATTATTTCTCGATCTAGACCACCTAGATGGCTGAAATTTCAGGATTGTAATCTAGGAATCATTCCCTTTGCATTGGTGTGCCTATCTTTGATTAAGACCAATTTTACAACAAGTTATGGACAAAAATCCATGTTCAAACTTAAAATGCGAATATCTCGCTTAATATGTGTCCTAGAGTATCAAAAGTCTGGATCTAGAGGGCAATTTTTAAACTCCATTATTTCTCGATCTAGACCACCTAGATGGCTGAAATTTCAGGATTGTAATCTAGGAATCATTCCCTTTGGATTGGTGTGCCTATCTTTGAATAAGACCAATTTTACAACAAGTTATGGACAAAAATCCATGTTCAAACTTAAAATGCGAATATCTCGCTTAATATGCGTCCTAGAGTATCAAAAGTCTGGACCTAGAGGGCAATTTTTGAACTCCATTATTTCTCGATCTAGACCACCTAGATGGCTGAAATTTCAGGATTGTGATCTAGGAATCAGTTCCTTTCCATTGGTGTGCCTATCTTTGAATAAGACCAATTTTACAACAAGTTATGGACAAAAATCCATGTTCAAACTTAAAATGCGAATATCTCGCTTAATATGCGTCCTAGAGTATCAAAAGTCTGGACCTAGAGGGCAATTTTTGAACTCCATTATTTCTCGATCTAGACCACCTAGATGGCTGAAATTTCAGGATTTTGATCTAGGATTCATTCCCTTTCCATTGGTGTGCCTATCTTTGAATATGACCAATTTTACAACAAGTTATGGACAAAAATCCATGTTCAAACTTAAAATGCGAATATCTCGCTTAATATGCGTCCTAGAGTATCAAAAGTCTGGACCTAGAGGGCAATTTTTGAACTCCATTATTTCTCGATCTAGACCACCTAGATGGCTGAAATTTCAGGATTGTAATCTAGGAATCATTCCCTTTGCATTGGTGTGCCTATCTTTGAATAAGACCAATTTTACAACATGTTATGGACAAAAATCCATGTTCAAACTTAAAATGCGAATATCTCGCTTAATATGCGTCCTAGAGTATCAAAAGTCTAGACCTAGAGGGCAATTTTTGAACTCCATTATTTCTCGATCTAGACCACCTAGATGGCTGAAATTTCAGGATTGTGATCTTGGAATCATTCCCTTTCCATTGGTGTGCCTATCTTTGAATATGACCAATTTTACAACAAGTTATGGACAAAAATCCATGTTCAAACTTAAAATGCGAATATCTCGCTTAATATGCGTCCTAGAGTATCAAAAGTCTGGATCTAGAGGGCAATTTTTGAACTCCATTATTTCTCGATCTAGACCACCTAGATGGCTGAAATTTAAGGATTGTGATCTAGGAATCTTTCCCCCTTTCCATTGGTGTGCCTATCTTTGAATAAGACCAATTTTACAACAAGTTATGGACAAAAATCCATGTTCAAACTTAAAATGCGAATATCTCGCTTAATATGCGTCCTAGAGTATCAAAAGTCTGGACCTAGAGGGCAATTTTTGAACTCCATTATTTCTCGATCTAGACCACCTAGATGGCTGAAATTTCAGGATTGTGATCTAGGAATCATTCCCTTTCCATTGGTGTGCCTATCTATGAATATGACTAATTTTACAACAAGTTATGGACAAAAATCCATGTTCAAACTTAAAATGCGAATATCTCGCTTAATATGCGTCCTAGAGTATCAAAAGTCTGGACCTAGAGGGCAATTTTTAAACTCCATTATTTCTCGATCTAGACCACCTAGATGGCTGAAATTTCAGGATTGTGATCTAGGAATCATTCCCTTTCCATTGGTGTGCCTATCTTTGAATATGACCAATTTTACAACAAGTTATGGACAAAAATCCATGTTCAAACTTAAAATGCGAATATCTCGCTTAATATGCGTCCTAGAGTATCAAAAGTCTGGACCTAGAGGGCAATTTTTGAACTCCATTATTTCTCGATCTAGACCACCTAGATGGCTGAAATTTCAGGATTGTGATCTAGGAATCATTCCCTTTCCATTGGTGTGCCTATCTATGAATATGACTAATTTTACAACAAGTTATGGACAAAAATCCATGTTCAAACTTAAAATGCGAATATCTCGCTTAATATGCGTCCTAGAGTATCAAAAGTCTGGACCTATAGGGCAATTTTTAAACTCCATTATTTCTCGATCTAGACCACCTAGATGGCTGAAATTTCAGGATTGTGATCTAGGAATCATTCCCTTTCCATTGGTGTGCCTATCTTTGAATATGACCAATTTTACAACAAGTTATGGACAAAAATCCATGTTCAAACTTAAAATGCGAATATCTCGCTTAATATGCGTCCTAGAGTATCAAAAGTCTGGACCTAGAGGGCAATTTTTGAACTCCATTATTTCTCGATCTAGACCACCTAGATGGCTGAAATTTCAGGATTGTAGTCTAGGAATCATTCCCTTTCCATTGGTGTGCCTATCTTTGAATATGACCAATTTTACAACAAGTTATGGACAAAAATCCATGTTCAAACTTAAAATGCGAATATCTCGCTTAATATGCGTCCTAGAGTATCAAAAGTCTGGACCTAGAGGGCAATTTTTGAACTCCATTATTTCTCGATCTAGACCACCTAGATGGCTGAAATTTAAGGATTGTGATCTAGGAATCATTCCCCCTTTCCATTGGTGTGCCTATCTTTGAATAAGACCAATTTTACAACAAGTTATGGACAAAAATCCATGTTCAAACTTAAAATGCGAATATCTCGCTTAATATGCGTCCTAGAGTATCAAAAGTCTGGACCTAGAGGGCAATTTTTGAACTCCATTATTTCTCGATCTAGACCACCTAGATGGCTGAAATTTAAGGATTGTGATCTAGGAATCATTCCCTTTCCATTGGTGTGCCTATCTTTGAATATGACCAATTTTACAACAAGTTATGGACAAAAATCCATGTTCAAACTTAAAATGCGAATATCTCGCTTAATATGCGTCCTAGAGTATCAAAAGTCTGGACCTAGAGGGCAATTTTTGAACTCCATTATTTCTCGATCTAGACCACCTAGATGGCTGAAATTTCAGGATTGTGATCTAGGAATCATTCCCTTTCCATTGGTGTGCCTATCTTTGAATAAGACCAATTTTACAACAAGTTATGGACAAAAATCCATGTTCAAACTTAAAATGCGAATATCTCGCTTAATATGCGTCCCAGAGTATCAAAAGTCTGGACCTAGAGGGCAATTTTTGAACTCCATTATTTCTCGATCTAGACCACCTAGATGGCTGAAATTTCAGGATTGTAGTCTAGGAATCATTCCCTTTCCATTGGTGTGCCTATCTTTGAATATGACCAATTTTACAACAAGTTATGGACAAAAATCCATGTTCAAACTTAAAATGCGAATATCTCGCTTAATATGCGTCCTAGAGTATCAAAAGTCTGGACCTAGAGGGCAATTTTTAAACTCCATTATTTCTCGATCTAGACCACCTAGATGGCTGAAATTTAAGGATTGTGATCTAGGAATCATTCCCCCTTTCCATTGGTGTGCCTATCTTTGAATAAGACCAATTTTACAACAAGTTATGGACAAAAATCCATGTTCAAACTTAAAATGCGAATATCTCGCTTAATATGCGTCCTAGAGTATCAAAAGTCTGGACCTAGAGGGCAATTTTTGAACTCCATTATTTCTCGATCTAGACCACCTAGATGGCTGAAATTTCAGGATTGTGATCTAGGAATCATTCCCTTTCCATTGGTGTGCCTATCTTTGAATATGACCAATTTTACAACAAGTTATGGACAAAAATCCATGTTCAAACTTAAAATGCGAATATCTCGCTTAATATGCGTCCTAGAGTATCAAAAGTCTGGACCTAGAGGGCAATTTTTGAACTCCATTATTTCTCGATCTAGACCACCTAGATGGCTGAAATTTCAGGATTGTGATCTAGGAATCATTCCCTTTCCATTGGTGTGCCTATCTTTGAATAAGACCAATTTTACAACAAGTTATGGACAAAAATCCATGTTCAAACTTAAAATGCGAATATCTCGCTTAATATGCGTCCTAGAGTATCAAAAGTCTGGACCTAGAGGGCAATTTTTGAACTCCATTATTTCTCGATCTAGACCACCTAGATGGCTGAAATTTCAGGATTGTAATCTAGGAATCATTCCCTTTCCATTGGTGTGCCTATCTTTGAATATGACCAATTTTACAACAAGTTATGAACAAAAATCCATGTTCAAACTTAAAATGCGAATATCTCGCTTAATATGCGTCCTAGAGTATCAAAAGTCTGGACCTAGAGGGCAATTTTTGAACTCCATAATTTCTCGATCTAGACCACCTAGATGGCTGAAATTTAAGGATTGTGATCTAGTAATCATTCCCTTTCCATTGGTGTGCCTATCTTTGAATAAGACCAATTTTACAACAAGTTATGGACAAAAATCCATGTTCAAACTTAAAATGCGAATATCTCGCTTAATATGCGTCCTAGAGTATCAAAAGTCTGGACCTAGAGGGCAATTTTTGAACTCCATAATTTCTCGATCTAGACCACCTAGATGGCTGAAATTTAAGGATTGTGATCTAGTAATCATTCCCTTTCCATTGGTGTGCCTATCTTTGAATAAGACCAATTTTACAACAAGTTATGGACAAAAATCCATGTTCAAACTTAAAATGCGAATATCTCGCTTAATATGCGTCCTAGAGTATCAAAAGTCTGGACCTAGAGGGCAATTTTTGAACTCCATTATTTCTCGATCTAGACCACCTAGATGGCTGAAATTTCAGGATTGTAATCTAGGAATCATTCCCTTTGCATTGGTGTGCCTATCTTTGATTAAGACCAATTTTACAAAAAGTTATGGACAAAAATCCATGTTCAAACTTAAAATGCGAATATCTCGCTTAATATGTGTCCTAGAGTATCAAAAGTCTGGATCTAGAGGGCAATTTTTAAACTCCATTATTTCTCGATCTAGACCACCTAGATGGCTCAAATTTCAGGATTGTAATCTAGGAATCATTCCCTTTGGATTGGTGTGCCTATCTTTGAATAAGACCAATTTTACAACAAGTTATGGACAAAAATCCATGTTCAAACTTAAAATGCGAATATCTCGCTTAATATGCGTCCTAGAGTATCAAAAGTCTGGACCTAGAGGGCAATTTTTGAACTCCATTATTTCTCGATCTAGACCACCTAGATAGCTGAAATTTCAGGATTGTGATCTAGGAATCATTTCCTTTCCATTGGTGTGCCTATCTTTGAATAAGACCAATTTTACAACAAGTTATGGACAAAAATCCATGTTCAAACTTAAAATGCGAATATCTCGCTTAATATGCGTCCTAGAGTATCAAAAGTCTGGACCTAGAGGGCAATTTTTGAACTCCATTATTTCTCGATCTAGACCACCTAGATGGCTGAAATTTCAGGATTTTGATCTAGGAATCATTCCCTTTCCATTGGTGTGCCTATCTTTGAATATGACCAATTTTACAACAAGTTATGGACAAAAATCCATGTTCAAACTTAAAATGCGAATATCTCGCTTAATATGCGTCCTAGAGTATCAAAAGTCTGGACCTAGAGGGCAATTTTTGAACTCCATTATTTCTCGATCAAGACCACCTAGATGGCTGAAATTTCAGGATTGTAATCTAGGAATCATTCCCTTTCCATTGGTGTGCCTATCTTTGAATATGACCAATTTTACAACAAGTTATGGACAAAAATCCATGTTCAAACTTAAAATGCGAATATCTCGCTTAATATGCGTCCTAGAGTATCAAAAGTCTGGACCTAGAGGGCAATTTTTGAACTCCATTATTTCTCGATCTAGACCACCTAGATGGCTGAAATTTAAGGATTGTGATCTAGGAATCATTCCCCCTTTCCATTGGTGTGCCTATCTTTGAATAAGACCAATTTTACAACAAGTTATGGACAAAAATCCATGTTCAAACTTAAAATGCGAATATCTCGCTTAATATGCGTCCTAGAGTATCAAAAGTCTGGACCTAGAGGGCAATTTTTGAACTCCATTATTTCTCGATCTAGACCACCTAGATGGCTGAAATTTCAGGATTGTGATCTAGGAATCATTCCCTTTCCATTGGTGTGCCTATCTTTGAATGTGACCAATTTTACAACAAGTTATGGACAAAAATCCATGTTCAAACTTAAAATGCGAATATCTCGCTTAATATGCGTCCTAGAGTATCAAAAGTCTGGACCTAGAGGGCAATTTTTGAACTCCATTATTTCTCGATCTAGACCACCTAGATGGCTGAAATTTCAGGATTGTAATCTAGGAATCATTCCCTTTCCATTGGTGTGCCTATCTTTGAATATGACCAATTTTACAACAAGTTATGGACAAAAATCCATGTTCAAACTTAAAATGCGAATATCTCGCTTAATATGCGTCCTAGAGTATCAAAAGTCTGGACCTAGAAGGCAATTTTTGAACTCCATTATTTCTCGATTTAGACCACCTAGATGGCTGAAATTTCAGGATTGTGATCTAGGAATCATTCCCTTTCCATTGGTGTGCCTATCTTTGAATAAGGCTAATTTTACAACAAGTTATGGACAAAAATCCATGTTCAAACTTAAAATGCGAATATCTCGCTTAATATGCGTCCTAGAGTATCAAAAGTCTGGACCTAGAGGGCAATTTTTGAACTCCATTATTTCTCGATCTAGACCACCTAGATGGCTGAAATTTCAGGATTGTAATCTAGGAATCATTCCCTTTCCATTGGTGTGCCTATCTTTGAATATGACCAATTTTACAACAAGTTATGGACAAAAATCCATGTTCAAACTTAAAATGCGAATATCTCGCTTAATATGCGTCCTAGAGTATCAAAAGTCTGGACCTAGAAGGCAATTTTTGAACTCCATTATTTCTCGATCTAGACCACCTAGATGGCTGAAATTTAACACTGGAGTGCACGCGTGGCCTACTATAGTAGACCACAGTAATAGTTTTCTTCATAACTTAACATTAGAATTGAAATAATTTTTTTTTTTACTTTATACTCCAACCTAAAATTCATAAATTATGGTTATTAAATGTTTAAGGCTTATTGAATATTACGTAAAAATATTTATTTTATTTATATGTTTTTAAAATAAAAAATTATTAACATTATTAAATGGTCTACCATAGTAGGCCACGCGTGCATTGGTGTAAAAAAATAGGGCGCGTGTACTCCAGTGTTAAGGATTGTGATCTAGGAATCATTCCCTTTCCATTGGTGTGCCTATCTTTGAATAAGACCAATTTTACAACAAGTTATGGACAAAAATCCATGTTCAAACTTAAAATGCGAATATCTCGCTTAATATGCGTCCTAGAGTATCAAAAGTCTGAACCTAGAGGGCAGTTTTTGAACTCCATTATTTCTCGATTTAGACCACCTAGATGGCTGAAATTTCAGGATTGTGATCTAGGAATCATTCCCTTTCCATTGGTGTGCCTATCTTTGAATAAGACCAATTTGGCAACAAGTTATGGACAAAAATCCATGTTCAAACTTAAAATGCGAATATCTCGCTTAATATGCGTCCTAGAGTATCAAAAGTCGTGACCTAGAGGGCAATTTTTAAACTCCATTATTTCTCGATCTAGACCACCTAGATGGCTGAAATTTAAGGATTGTGATCTAGGAATTATTCCCTTTCCATTATGGTGCCTATCTTTGAATAAGACCAATTTTACAACAAGTTATGGACAAAAATCCATTTTCAAACTTAAAATGCGAATATCTCGCTTAATATGCGTCCTAGAGTATCAAAAGTCTGGACCTAGAGGGCAATAAGACCAATTTTACAACAAGTTATGGACAAAAATCCATGTTCAAACTTAAAATGCGAATATATCGCTTAATATGCGTCCTAGAGTATCAAAAGTCTGGACCTAGAGGCAATTTTAAAACTCCATTATTTCTCGATCTAGACCACCTAGATGGCTGAAATTTCAGGATTGTGATCTAGGAATCATTCCCTTTCCATTGGTGTGCCTATCTTTGAATAAGACCAATTTTACAACAAGTTATGGACAAAAATCCATGTTCAAACTTAAAATGCGAATATCTCGCTTAATATGCGTCCTAGAGTATCAAAAATCTGGACCTAGAGGGCAATTTTTGAACTCCATTATTTCTCGATCTAGACCAATTTTACAACAAGTTATGGACAAAAATCCATGTTCAAACTTAAAATGCGAATATCTCGCTTAATATGCGTCCTAGAGTATCAAAAGTCTGGACCTAGAGGGCAATTTTTGAACTCCATTATTTCTCGATCTAGACCACCTAGATGGCTGAAATTTCAGGATTGTGATCTAGGAATCATTCCCTTTCCATTGGTGTGCCTATCTTTGAATAAGACCAATTTTACAACAAGTTATGGACAAAAATCCATGTTCAAACTTAAAATGCGAATATCTCGCTTAATATGCGTTCTAGAGTATCAAAAGTCTGGACCTAGAGGGCAATTTTTGAACTCCATTATTTCTCGATCTAGACCACCTAGATGGCTGAAATTTCAGGATTGTGATCTAGGAATCGTTCCCTTTCCATTGGTGTGCCTATATTTGAATAAGACCAATTTAACAACAAGTTATGGACAAAAATCCATGTTCAAACTTAAAATGCGAATATCTCGCTTAATATGCGTCCTAGAGTATCAAAAGTCTGGACCTAGAGGGCAATAAGACCAATTTTACAACAAGTTATGGACAAAAATCCATGTTCAAACTTAAAATGCGAATATATCGCTTAATATGCGTCCTAGAGTATCAAAAGTCTGGACCTAGAGGCAATTTTAGAACTCCATTATTTCTCGATCTAGACCACCTAGATGGCTGAAATTTCAGGATTGTGATCTAGGAATCATTCCCTTTCCATTGGTGTGCCTATCTTTGAATAAGACCAATTTTACAACAAGTTATGGACAAAAATCCATGTTCAAACTTAAAATGCGAATATCTCGCTTAATATGCGTCCTAGAGTATCAAAAATCTGGACCTAGAGGGCAATTTTTGAACTCCATTATTTCTCGATCTAGACCAATTTTACAACAAGTTATGGACAAAAATCCATGTTCAAACTTAAAATGCGAATATCTCGCTTAATATGCGTCCTAGAGTATCAAAAGTCTGGACCTAGAGGGCAATTTTTGAACTCCATTATTTCTCGATCTAGACCACCTAGATGGCTGAAATTTCAGGATTGTGATCTAGGAATCATTCCCTTTCCATTGGTGTGCCTATCTTTGAATAAGACCAATTTTACAACAAGTTATGGACAAAAATCCATGTTCAAACTTAAAATGCGAATATCTCGCTTAATATGCGTTCTAGAGTATCAAAAGTCTGGACCTAGAGGGCAATTTTTGAACTCCATTATTTCTCGATCTAGACCACCTAGATGGCTGAAATTTCAGGATTGTGATCTAGGAATCATTCCCTTTGCATTGGTGTGCCTATCTTTGATTAAGACCAATTTTACAACAAGTTATGGACAAAAATCCATGTTCAAACTTAAAATGCGAATATCTCGAATTCTCGATCTAGACCACCTAGATGGCTGAAATTTCAGAATTGTGATCTAGGAATCATTCCCTTTCCATTGGTGTGCCTATCTTTGAATAAGACCAATTTTACAACAAGTTATGGACAAAAATCCATGTTCAAACTTAAAATGCGAATATCTCGCTTAATATGCGTCCTAGAGTATCAAAAGTCTGGATCTAGAGGGCAATTTTTAAACTCTATTATTTCTCGATCTAGACCACCTAGATGGCTGAAATTTCAGGATTGTGATCTAGGAATCATTCCCTTTCCATTGGTGTGCCTATCTTTGAATATGACCAATTTTACAACAAGTTATGGACAAAAATCCATGTTCAAACTTAAAATGCGAATATCTCGCTTAATATGCGTCCTAGAGTATCAAAAGTCTGGACCTAGAGGGCAATTTTTGAACTCCATTATTTCTCGATCTAGACCACCTAGATGGCTGAAATTTCAGGATTGTAATCTAGGAATCATTCCCTTTGCATTGGTGTGCCTATCTTTGATTAAGACCAATTTACAACAAGTTATGGACAAAAATCCATGTTCAAACTTAAAATGCGAATATCTCGAATTCTCGATCTAGACCACCTAGATGGCTGAAATTTCAGAATTGTGATCTAGGAATCATTCCCTTTCCATTGGTGTGCCTATCTTTGAATAAGACCAATTTTACAACAAGTTATGGACAAAAATCCATGTTAAAACTTAAAATGCGAATATCTCGCTTAATATGCGTCCTAGAGTATCAAAAGTCTGGATCTAGAGGGCAATTTTTAAACTCCATTATTTCTCGATCTAGACCACCTAGATGGCTGAAATTTCAGGATTGTGATCTAGGAATCATTCCCTTTCCATTGGTGTGCCTATCTTTGAATAAGACCAATTTGGCAACAAGTTATGGACAAAAATCCATGTTCAAACTTAAAATGCGAATATCTCGCTTAATATGCGTCCTAGAGTATCAAAAGTCTGGACCTAGAGGGCAATTTTTAAACTCCATTATTTCTCGATCTAGACCACCTAGATGGCTGAAATTTAAGGATTGTGATCTAGGAATTATTCCCTTTCCATTATGGTGCCTATCTTTGAATAAGACCAATTTTACAACAAGTTATGGACAAAAATCCATGTTCAAACTTAAAATGCGAATATCTCGCTTAATATGCGTCCTAGAGTATCAAAAGTCTGGACCTAGAGGGCAATAAGACCAATTTTACAACAAGTTATGGACAAAAATCCATGTTCAAACTTAAAATGCGAATATATCGCTTAATATGCGTCCTAGAGTATCAAAAGTCTGGACCTAGAGGCAATTTTAGAACTCCATTATTTCTCGATCTAGACCACCTAGATGGCTGAAATTTCAGGATTGTGATCTAGGAATCATTCCCTTTCCATTGGTGTGCCTATCTTTGAATAAGACCAATTTTACAACAAGTTATGGACAAAAATCCATGTTCAAACTTAAAATGCGAATATCTCGCTTAATATGCGTCCTAGAGTATCAAAAATCTGGACCTAGAGGGCAATTTTTGAACTCCATTATTTCTCGATCTAGACCAATTTTACAACAAGTTATGGACAAAAATCCATGTTCAAACTTAAAATGCGAATATCTCGCTTAATATGCGTCCTAGAGTATCAAAAGTCTGGACCTAGAGGGCAATTTTTGAACTCCATTATTTCTCGATCTAGACCACCTAGATGGCTGAAATTTCAGGATTGTGATCTAGGAATCATTCCCTTTCCATTGGTGTGCCTATCTTTGAATAAGACCAATTTTACAACAAGTTATGGACAAAAATCCATGTTCAAACTTAAAATGCGAATATCTCGCTTAATATGCGTCCTAGAGTATCAAAAGTCTGGACCTAGAGGGCAATTTTTGAACTCCATTATTTCTCGATCTAGACCACCTTGATGGCTGAAATTTCAGGATTGTGATCTAGGAATCATTCCCTTTCCATTCGTGTGCCTATCTTTGAATAAGACCAATTTTACAAAAAGTTATGGACAAAAATCCATGTTCAAACTTAAAATGCGAATATCTCGCTTAATATGCGTCCTAGAGTATCAAAAGTCTGGACCTAGAGGGCAATTTTTGAACTCCATTATTTCTCGATCTAGACCACCTAGATGGCTGAAATTTCAGGATTGTGATCTAGGAATCATTCCCTTTCCATTGGTGTGCCTATCTTTGAATAAGACCAATTTTACAACAAGTTATGGACAAAAATCCATGTTCAAACTTAAAATGCGAATATCTCGCTTAATATGCGTCCTAGAGTATCAAAAGTCTGGACCTAGAGGGCAATTTTTGAACTCCATTATTTCTCGATCTAGACCACCTAGATGGCTGAAATTTCAGGATTGTGATCTAGGAATCATTCCCTTTCCATTCGTGTGCTTATCTTTGAATAAGACCAATTTTACAAAAAGTTATGGACAAAAATCCATGTTCAAACTTAAAATGCGAATATCTCGCTTAATATGCGTCCTAGAGTATCAAAAGTCTGGACCTAGAGGGCAATTTTTGAACTCCATTATTTCTCGATCTAGACCACCTAGATGGCTGAAATTTCAGGATTGTGATCTAGGAATCATTCCCTTTCCATTGGTGTGCCTATCTTTGAATAAGACCAATTTTACAACAAGTTATGGACAAAAATCCATGTTCAAACTTAAAATGCGAATATCTCGCTTAATATGCGTCCTAGAGTATCAAAAGTCTGGACCTATAGGGCAATTTTTGAACTTTATTATTTCTCGATCTAGACCACCTAGATGGCTGAAATTTCAGGATTGTGATCTAGGAATCATTCCCTTTCCATTGGTGTGCCTATCTTTGAATAAGACCAATTTTGCAACAAGTTATGGACAAAAATCCATGTTCAAACTTAAAATGCGAATATCTCGCTTAATATGCGTCCTAGAGTATCAAAAGTCTGGACCTAGAGGGCAATTTTTGAACTCCATTATTTCTCGATCTAGACCACCTAGATGGCTGAAATTTCAGGATTTTGATCTAGGAATCATTCCCTTTCCATTGGTGTGCCTAGCTTTGAATATGACCAATTTTACAACAAGTTATGGACAAAAATCCATGTTCAAACTTAAAATGCGAATATCTCGCTTAATATGCGTCCTAGAGTATCAAAAGTCTGGACCTAGAGGGCAATTTTTGAACTCCATTATTTCTCGATCTAGACCACCTAGATGGCTGAAATTTCAGGATTGTAATCTAGGAATCATTCCCTTTGCATTGGTGTGCCTATCTTTGAATAAGACCAATTTTACAACAAGTTATGGACAAAAATCCATGTTCAAACTTAAAATGCGAATATCTCGCTTAATATGCGTCCTAGAGTATCAAAAGTCTGGACCTAGAGGGCAATTTTTGAACTCCATTATTTCTCGATCTAGACCACCTAGATGGCTGAAATTTCAGGATTGTGATCTAGGAATCATTCCCTTTCCATTGGTGTGCCTATCTTTGAATAAGACCAATTTTACAACAAGTTATGGACAAAAATCCATGTTCAAACTTAAAATGCGAATATCTCGCTTAATATGCGTCCTAGAGTATCAAAAGTCTGGACCTATAGGGCAATTTTTGAACTTTATTATTTCTCGATCTAGACCACCTAGATGGCTGAAATTTCAGGATTGTGATCTAGGAATCATTCCCTTTCCATTGGTGTGCCTATCTTTGAATAAGACCAATTTTGCAACAAGTTATGGACAAAAATCCATGTTCAAACTTAAAATGCGAATATCTCGCTTAATATGCGTCCTAGAGTATCAAAAGTCTGGACGTAGAGGGCAAATTTTGAACTCCATTATTTCTCGATCTACACCACCTAGATGGCTGAAATTTCAGGGTTTTGATCTAGGAATCATCCCCTTTCCATTGGTGTGCCTATCTTTGATTAAGACCAATTTTACAACAAGTTATGGACAAAAATCCATGTTCAAACTTAAAATGCGAATATCTCGCTTAATATGCGTCCTAGAGTATCAAAAGTCTGGACCTAGAGGGCAATTTTTTGAACTCCATTATTTCTCGATCTAGACCACCTAGATGGCTGAAATTTCAGGATTGTAATCTAGGAATCATTCCCTTTGCATTGGTGTGCCTATCTTTGATTAAGACCAATTTTACAACAAGTTATGGACAAAAATCCATTTTCAAACTTAAAATGCGAATATCTCGCTTAATATGCGTCCTAGAGTATCAAAAGTCTGGACCTAGAGGGCAATTTTTGAACTCCATTATTTCTCGATCTAGACCACATAGATGGCTGAAATTTAAGGATTGTGATCTAGGAATCATTCCCTTTCCATTGGTGTGCCTATCTTTGAATAAGACCAATTTTACAACAAGTTATGGACAAAAATCCATGTTCAAACTTAAAATGCGAATATCTCGCTTAATATGCGTCCTAGAGTATCAAAAGTCTGGACCTAGAGGGCAATTTTTGAACTCCATTATTTCTCGATCTAGACCACCTAGATGGCTGAAATTTCAGGATTTTGATCTAGGAATCATTCCCTTTCCATTGGTGTGCCTAGCTTTGAATATGACCAATTTTACAACAAGTTATGGACAAAAATCCATGTTCAAACTTAAAATGCGAATATCTCGCTTAATATGCGTCCTAGAGTATCAAAAGTCTGGACCTGGAGGGCAATTTTTGAACTCCATTATTTCTCGATCTAGACCACCTAGATGGCTGAAATTTCAGGATTGTAATCTAGGAATCATTCCCTTTGCATTGGTGTGCCTATCTTTGAATAAGACCAATTTTACAACAAGTTATGGACAAAAATCCATGTTCAAACTTAAAATGCGAATATCTCGCTTAATATGCGTCCTAGAGTATCAAAAGTCTGGACCTAGAGGGCAATTTTTGAACTCCATTATTTCTCGATCTAGACCACCTAGATGGCTGAAATTTCAGGATTGTGATCTAGGAATCATTCCCTTTCCATTGGTGTGCCTATCTTTGAATATGACCAATGTTACAACAAGTTATGGACAAAAATCCATGTTCAAACTTAAAATGCGAATATCTCGCTTAATATGCGTCCTAGAGTATCAAAAGTCTGGACCTAGAGGGCAATTTTTGAACTCCATTATTTCTCGATCTAGACCACCTAGATGGCTGAAATTTCAGGATTGTGATCTAGGAATCATTCCCTTTCCATTGGTGTGCCTATCTTTGAATAAGACCAATTTTACAACAAGTTATGGACAAAAATCCATGTTCAAACTTAAAATGCGAATATCTCGCTTAATATGCGTTCTAGAGTATCAAAAGTCTGGACCTAGAGGGCAATTTTTGAACTCCATTATTTCTCGATCTAGACCACCTAGATGGCTGAAATTTCAGGATTGTGATCTAGGAATCATTCCCTTTCCATTGGTGTGCCTATCTTTGAATATGACCAATTTTACAACAAGTTATGGACAAAAATCCATGTTCAAACTTAAAATGCGAATATCTCGCTTAATATGCGTCCTAGAGTATCAAAAGTCTGGACCTAGAGGGCAATTTTTGAACTCCATTATTTCTCGATCTAGACCACCAAGATGGCTGAAATTTCAGGATTGTAATCTAGGAATCATTCCCTTTGCATTGGTGTGCCTATCTTTGATTAAGACCAATTTTACAACAAGTTATGGACAAAAATCCATGTTCAAACTTAAAATGCGAATATCTCGAATTCTCGATCTAGACCACCTAGATGGCTGAAATTTCAGAATTGTGATCTAGGAATCATTCCCTTTCCATTGGTGTGCCTATCTTTGAATAAGACCAATTTTACAACAAGTTATGGACAAAAATCCATGTTCAAACTTAAAATGCGAATATCTCGCTTAATATGCGTCCTAGAGTATCAAAAGTCTGGATCTAGAGGGCAATTTTTAAACTCCATTATTTCTCGATCTAGACCACCTAGATGGCTGAAATTTCAGGATTGTGATCTAGGAATCATTCCCTTTCCATTGGTGTGCCTATCTTTGAATATGACCAATTTTACAACAAGTTATGGACAAAAATCCATGTTCAAACTTAAAATGCGAATATCTCGCTTAATATGCGTCCTAGAGTATCAAAAGTCTGGACCTAGAGGGCAATTTTTGAACTCCATTATTTCTCGATCTAGACCACCTAGATGGCTGAAATTTCAGGATTGTAATCTAGGAATCATTCCCTTTGCATTGGTGTGCCTATCTTTGATTAAGACCAATTTACAACAAGTTATGGACAAAAATCCATGTTCAAACTTAAAATGCGAATATCTCGAATTCTCGATCTAGACCACCTAGATGGCTGAAATTTCAGAATTGTGATCTAGGAATCATTCCCTTTCCATTGGTGTGCCTATCTTTGAATAAGACCAATTTTACAACAAGTTATGGACAAAAATCCATGTTCAAACTTAAAATGCGAATATCTCGCTTAATATGCGTCCTAGAGTATCAAAAGTCTGGATCTAGAGGGCAATTTTTAAACTCCATTATTTCTCGATCTAGACCACCTAGATGGCTGAAATTTCAGGATTGTGATCTAGGAATCATTCCCTTTCCATTGGTGTGCCTATCTTTGAATAAGACCAATTTGGCAACAAGTTATGGACAAAAATCCATGTTCAAACTTAAAATGCGAATATCTCGCTTAATATGCGTCCTAGAGTATCAAAAGTCTGGACCTAGAGGGCAATTTTTAAACTCCATTATTTCTCGATCTAGACCACCTAGATGGCTGAAATTTAAGGATTGTGATCTAGGAATCATTCCCTTTCCATTATGGTGCCTATCTTTGAATAAGACCAATTTTACAACAAGTTATGGACAAAAATCCATGTTCAAACTTAAAATGCGAATATCTCGCTTAATATGCGTCCTAGAGTATCAAAAGTCTGGACCTAGAGGCAATTTTAGAACTCCATTATTTCTCGATCTAGACCACCTAGATGGCTGAAATTTCAGGATTGTGATCTAGGAATCATTCCCTTTCCATTGGTGTGCCTATCTTTGAATAAGACCAATTTTACAACAAGTTATGGACAAAAATCCATGTTCAAACTTAAAATGCGAATATCTCGCTTAATATGCGTCCTAGAGTATCAAAAATCTGGACCTAGAGGGCAATTTTTGAACTCCATTATTTCTCGATCTAGACCAATTTTACAACAAGTTATGGACAAAAATCCATGTTCAAACTTAAAATGCGAATATCTCGCTTAATATGCGTCCTAGAGTATCAAAAGTCTGGACCTAGAGGGCAATTTTTGAACTCCATTATTTCTCGATCTAGACCACCTAGATGGCTGAAATTTCAGGATTGTGATCTAGGAATCATTCCCTTTCCATTGGTGTGCCTATCTTTGAATAAGACCAATTTTACAACAAGTTATGGACAAAAATCCATGTTCAAACTTAAAATGCGAATATCTCGCTTAATATGCGTCCTAGAGTATCAAAAGTCTGGACCTAGAGGGCAATTTTTGAACTCCATTATTTCTCGATCTAGACCACCTAGATGGCTGAAATTTCAGGATTGTGATCTAGGAATCATTCCCTTTCCATTCGTGTGCCTATCTTTGAATAAGACCAATTTTACAAAAAGTTATGGACAAAAATCCATGTTCAAACTTAAAATGCGAATATCTCGCTTAATATGCGTCCTAGAGTATCAAAAGTCTGGACCTAGAGGGCAATTTTTGAACTCCATTATTTCTCGATCTAGACCACCTAGATGGCTGAAATTTCAGGATTGTGATCTAGGAATCATTCCCTTTCCATTGGTGTGCCTATCTTTGAATAAGACCAATTTTACAACAAGTTATGGACAAAAATCCATGTTCAAACTTAAAATGCGAATATCTCGCTTAATATGCGTCCTAGAGTATCAAAAGTCTGGACCTAGAGGGCAATTTTTGAACTCCATTATTTCTCGATCTAGACCACCTAGATGGCTGAAATTTCAGGATTGTGATCTAGGAATCATTCCCTTTCCATTCGTGTGCTTATCTTTGAATAAGACCAATTTTACAAAAAGTTATGGACAAAAATCCATGTTCAAACTTAAAATGCGAATATCTCGCTTAATATGCGTCCTAGAGTATCAAAAGTCTGGACCTAGAGGGCAATTTTTGAACTCCATTATTTCTCGATCTAGACCACCTAGATGGCTGAAATTTCAGGATTGTGATCTAGGAATCATTCCCTTTCCATTGGTGTGCCTATCTTTGAATAAGACCAATTTTACAACAAGTTATGGACAAAAATCCATGTTCAAACTTAAAATGCGAATATCTCGCTTAATATGCGTCCTAGAGTATCAAAAGTCTGGACCTATAGGGCAATTTTTGAGCTCCATTATTTCTCGATCTAGACCACCTAGATGGCTGAAATTTCAGGATTGTGATCTAGGAATCATTCCCTTTCCATTGGTGTGCCTATCTTTGAATAAGACCAATTTTACAACAAGTTATGGACAAAAATCCATGTTCAAACTTAAAATGCGAATATCTCGCTTAATATGCGTCCTAGAGTATCAAAAGTCTGGACGTAGAGGGCAACTTTTGAACTCCATTATTTCTCGATCTAGACCACCTAGATGGCTGAAATTTCAGGGTTTTGATCTAGGAATCATCCCCTTTCCATTGGTGTGCCTATCTTTGAATATGACCAATTTTACAACAAGTTATGGACAAAAATCCATGTTCAAACTTAAAATGCGAATATCTCGCTTAATATGCGTCCTAGAGTATCAAAAGTCTGGACCTAGAGGGCAATTTTTTGAACTCCATTATTTCTCGATCTAGACCACCTAGATGGCTGAAATTTCAGGATTGTGATCTAGGAATCATTCCCTTTGCATTGGTGTGCCTATCTTTGATTAAGACCAATTTTACAACAAGTTATGGACAAAAATCCATTTTCAAACTTAAAATGCGAATATCTCGCTTAATATGCGTCCTAGAGTATCAAAAGTCTGGACCTAGAGGGCAATTTTTGAACTCCATTATTTCTCGATCTAGACCACATAGATGGCTGAAATTTAAGGATTGTGATCTAGGAATCATTCCCTTTCCATTGGTGTGCCTATCTTTGAATAAGACCAATTTTACAACAAGTTATGGACAAAAATCCATGTTCAAACTTAAAATGCGAATATCTCGCTTAATATGCGTCCTAGAGTATCAAAAGTCTGGACCTAGAGGGCAATTTTTGAACTCCATTATTTCTCGATCTAGACCACCTAGATGGCTGAAATTTCAGGATTTTGATCTAGGAATCATTCCCTTTCCATTGGTGTGCCTAGCTTTGAATATGACCAATTTTACAACAAGTTATGGACAAAAATCCATGTTCAAACTTAAAATGCGAATATCCCGCTTAATATGCGTCCTAGAGTATCAAAAGTCTGGACCTAGAGGGCAATTTTTGAACTCCATTATTTCTCGATCTAGACCACCTAGATGGCTGAAATTTCAGGATTGTAATCTAGGAATCATTCCCTTTGCATTGGTGTGCCTATCTTTGAATAAGACCAATTTTACAACAAGTTATGGACAAAAATCCATGTTCAAACTTAAAATGCGAATATCTCGCTTAATATGCGTCCTAGAGTATCAAAAGTCTGGACCTAGAGGGCAATTTTTGAACTCCATTATTTCTCGATCTAGACCACCTAGATGGCTGAAATTTCAGGATTGTGATCTAGGAATCATTCCCTTTCCATTGGTGTGCCTATCTTTGAATATGACCAATGTTACAACAAGTTATGGACAAAAATCCATGTTCAAACTTAAAATGCGAATATCTCGCTTAATATGCGTCCTAGAGTATCAAAAGTCTGGACCTGGAGGGCAATTTTTGAACTCCATTATTTCTCGATCTAGACCACCTAGATGGCTGAAATTTCAGGATTGTAATCTAGGAATCATTCCCTTTGCATTGGTGTGCCTATCTTTGATTAAGACCAATTTTACAACAAGTTATGGACAAAAATCCATGTTCAAACTTAAAATGCGAATATCTCGCTTAATATGTGTCCTAGAGTATCAAAAGTCTGTATCTAGAGGGCAATTTTTAAACTCCATTATTTCTCGATCTAGACCACCTAGATGGCTGAAATTTAAGGATTGTGATCTAGGAATCATTCCCTTTGCATTGGTGTGCCTATCTTTGAATATGACCAATTTTACAACAAGTTATGGACAAAAATCCATGTTTAAACTTAAAATGCGAATATCTCGCTTAATATGCGTCCTAGAGTATCAAAAGTCTGGACCTAGAGGGCAATTTTTGAACTCCATTATTTCTCGATCTAGACCACCTAGATGGCTGAAATTTCAGGATTGTAATTTAGGAATCATTCCCTTTCCATTGGTGTGCCTATCTTTGAATATGACCAATTTTACAACAAAATATGGACAAAAATCCATGTTCAAACTTAAAATGCGAATATCTCGCTTAATATGCGTCCTAGAGTATCAAAAGTCTGGACCTAGAGGGCAATTTTTGAACTCCATTATTTCTCGATCTAGACCACCTAGATGGCTGAAATTTAAAGATTGTGATATAGGAATCATTCCCTTTCCATTGGTGTGCCTATCTTTGAATAAGACCAATTTTACAACAAGTTATGGACAAAAATCCATGTTAAAACTTAAAATGCGAATATCTCGCTTAATATGGGTCCTAGAGTATCAAAAGTCTGGACCTAGAGGGCAATTTTTGAACTCCATTATTTCTCGATCTAGACCACCTAGATGGCTGAAATTTCAGGATTGTGATCTAGGAATCATTCCCTTTCCATTGGTGTGCCTATCTTTGAATATGACCAATTTTACAACAAGTTATGGACAAAAATCCATGTTCAAACTTAAAATGCGAATATCTCGCTTAATATGCGTCCTAGAGTATCAAAAGTCTGGACCTAGAGGGCAATTTTTGAACTCCATTATTTCTCGATCTAGACCACCTAGATGGCTGAAATTTAAGGATTGTGATCTAGGAATCATTCCCTTTCCATTGGTGTGCCTATCTTTGAATATGACCAATTTTACAACAAGTTATGGACAAAAATCCATGTTCAAACTTAAAATGCGAATATCTCGCTTAATATGCGTCCTAGAGTATCAAAAGTCTGGACCTAGAGGGCAATTTTTGAACTCCATTATTTCTCGATCTAGACCACCTAGATGGCTGAAATTTCAGGATTGTAATCTAGGAATCATTCCCTTTCCATTGGTGTGCCTATCTTTGAATATGACCAATTTTACAACAAGTTATGGACAAAAATCCATGTTCAAACTTAAAATGCGAATATCTCGCTTAATATGCGTCCTAGAGTATCAAAAGTCTGGACCTAGAGGGCAATTTTTGAACTCCATTATTTCTCGATCTAGACCACCTAGATGGCTGAAATTTCAGGATTGTGATCTAGGAATCATTCCCTTTCCATTGGTGTGCCTATCTTTGAATATGACCAATTTTACAACAAGTTATGGACAAAAATCCATGTTCAAACTTAAAATGCGAATATCTCGCTTAATATGCGTCCTAGAGTATCAAAAGTCTGGACCTAGAGGGCAATTTTTGAACTCCATTATTTCTCGATCTAGACCACCTAGATGGCTGAAATTTAAGGATTGTGATCTAGGAATCATTCCCTTTCCATTGGTGTGCCTATCTTTGAATAAGACCAATTTTACAACAAGTTATGGACAAAAATCCATGTTCAAACTTAAAATGCGAATATCTCGCTTAATATGCGTCCTAGAGTATCAAAAGTCTGGACCTAGAGGGCAATTTTTGAACTCCATTATTTCTCGATCTAGACCACCTAGATGGCTGAAATTTCAGGATTGTGATCTAGGAATCATTCCCTTTCCATTGGTGTGCCTATCTTTGAATATGACCAATTTTACAACAAGTTATGGACAAAAATCCATGTTCAAACTTAAAATGCGAATATCTCGCTTAATATGCGTCCTAGAGTATCAAAAGTCTGGACCTGGAGGGCAATTTTTGAACTCCATTATTTCTCGATCTAGACCACCTAGATGGCTGAAATTTCAGGATTGTAATCTAGGAATCATTCCCTTTGCATTGGTGTGCCTATCTTTGAATAAGACCAATTTTACAACATGTTATGGACAAAAATCCATGTTCAAACTTAAAATGCGAATATCTCGCTTAATATGCGTCCTAGAGTATCAAAAGTCTGGACCTAGAGGGCAATTTTTGAACTCCATTATTTCTCGATCTAGACCACCTAGATGGCTGAAATTTCAGGATTGTGATCTAGGAATCATTCCCTTTCCATTGGTGTGCCTATCTTTGAATATGACCAATTTTACAACAAGTTATGGACAAAAATCCATGTTCAAACTTAAAATGCGAATATCTCGCTTAATATGCGTCCTAGAGTATCAAAAGTCTGGACCTAGAGGGCAATTTTTGAACTCCATTATTTCTCGATCTAGACCACCTAGATGGCTGAAATTTCAGGATTGTGATCTAGGAATCATTCCCTTTCCATTGGTGTGCCTATCTTTGAATATGACCAATTTTACAACAAGTTATGGACAAAAATCCATGTTCAAACTTAAAATGCGAATATCTCGCTTAATATGCGTCCTAGAGTATCAAAAGTCTGGACCTAGAGGGCAATTTTTGAACTTCATTATTTCTCGATCTAGACCACCTAGATGGCTGAAATTTCAGGATTGTAATCTAGGAATCATTCCCTTTGCATTGGTGTGCCTATCTTTGATTAAGACCAATTTTACAACAAGTTATGGACAAAAATCCATGTTCAAACTTAAAATGCGAATATCTCGCTTAATATGTGTCCTAGAGTATCAAAAGTCTGGATCTAGAGGGCAATTTTTAAACTCCATTATTTCTCGATCTAGACCACCTAGATGGCTGAAATTTAAGGATTGTGATCTAGGAATCATTCCCTTTGCATTGGTGTGCCTATCTTTGAATAAGACCAATTTTACAACATGTTATGGACAAAAATCCATGTTCAAACTTAAAATGCGAATATCTCGCTTAATATGCGTCCTAGAGTATCAAAAGGCTGGACCTAGAGGGCAATTTTTGAACTCCATTATTTCTCGATCTAGACCACCTAGATGGCTGAAATTTCAGGATTGTGATCTAGGAATCATTCCCTTTCCATTGGTGTGCCTATCTTTGAATATGACCAATTTTACAACAAGTTATGGACAAAAATCCATGTTTAAACTTAAAATGCGAATATCTCGCTTAATATGCGTCCTAGAGTATCAAAAGTCTGGACCTAGAGGGCAATTTTTGAACTCCATTATTTCTCGATCTAGACCACCTAGATGGCTGAAATTTCAGGATTGTAATTTAGGAATCATTCCCTTTCCATTGGTGTGCCTATTTTTGAATATGACCAATTTTACAACAAAATATGGACAACAATCCATGTTCAAACTTAAAATGCGAATATCTCGCTTAATATGCGTCCTAGAGTATCAAAAGTCTGGACCTAGAGGGCAATTTTTGAACTCCATTATTTCTCGATCTAGACCACCTAGATGGCTGAAATTTAAGGATTGTGATCTAGGAATCATTCCCTTTCCATTGGTGTGCCTATCTTTGAATAAGACCAATTTTACAACAAGTTATGGACAAAAATCCATGTTCAAACTTAAAATGCGAATATCTCGCTTAATATGCGTCCTAGAGTATCAAAAGTCTGGACCTAGAGGGCAATTTTTGAACTCCATTATTTCTCGATCTAGACCACCTAGATGGCTGAAATTTCAGGATTGTGATCTAGGAATCATTCCCTTTCCATTGGTGTGCCTATCTTTGAATATGACCAATTTTACAACAAGTTATGGACAAAAATCCATGTTCAAACTTAAAATGCGAATATCTCGCTTAATATGCGTCCTAGAGTATCAAAAGTCTGGACCTAGAGGGCAATTTTTGAACTTCATTATTTCTCGATCTAGACCACCTAGATGGCTGAAATTTCAGGATTGTAATCTAGGAATCATTCCCTTTGCATTGGTGTGCCTATCTTTGATTAAGACCAATTTTACAACAAGTTATGGACAAAAATCCATGTTCAAACTTAAAATGCGAATATCTCGCTTAATATGCGTCCTAGAGTATCAAAAGTCTGGACCTAGAGGGCAATTTTTAAACTCCATTATTTCTCGATCTAGACCACCTAGATGGCTGAAATTTAAGGATTGTGATCTAGGAATCATTCCCTTTGCATTGGTGTGCCTATCTTTGAATAAGACCAATTTTACAACATGTTATGGACAAAAATCCATGTTCAAACTTAAAATGCGAATATCTCGCTTAATATGCGTCCTAGAGTATCAAAAGTCTGGACCTAGAGGGCAATTTTTGAACTCCATTATTTCTCGATCTAGACCACCTAGATGGCTGAAATTTCAGGATTGTGATCTAGGAATCATTCCCTTTCCATTGGTGTGCCTATCTTTGAATATGACCAATTTTACAACAAGTTATGGACAAAAATCCATGTTTAAACTTAAAATGCGAATATCTCGCTTAATATGCGTCCTAGAGTATCAAAAGTCTGGACCTAGAGGGCAATTTTTGAACTCCATTATTTCTCGATCTAGACCACCTAGATGGCTGAAATTTCAGGATTGTAATTTAGGAATCATTCCCTTTCCATTGGTGTGCCTATCTTTGAATATGACCAATTTTACAACAAAATATGGACAACAATCCATGTTCAAACTTAAAATGCGAATATCTCGCTTAATATGCGTCCTAGAGTATCAAAAGTCTGGACCTAGAGGGCAGTTTTTGAACTCCATTATTTCTCGATCTAGACCACCTAGATGGCTGAAATTTAAGGATTGTGATCTAGGAATCATTCCCTTTCCATTGGTGTGCCTATCTTTGAATAAGACCAATTTTACAACAAGTTATGGACAAAAATCCATGTTCAAACTTAAAATGCGAATATCTCGCTTAATATGCGTCCTAGAGTATCAAAAGTCTGGACCTAGAGGGCAATTTTTGAACTCCATTATTTCTCGATCTAGACCACCTAGATGGCTGAAATTTCAGGATTGTGATCTAGGAATCATTCCCTTTCCATTGGTGTGCCTATCTTTGAATATGACCAATTTACAACAAGTTATGGACAAAAATCCATGTTCAAACTTAAAATGCGAATATCTCGCTTAATATGCGTCCTAGAGTATCAAAAGTCTGGACCTAGAGGGCAATTTTTGAACTCCATTATTTCTCGATCTAGACCACCTAGATGGCTGAAATTTCAGGATTGTAATCTAGGAATCATTCCCTTTGCATTGGTGTGCCTATCTTTGAATAAGACCAATTTTACAACATGTTATGGACAAAAATCCATGTTCAAACTTAAAATGCGAATATCTCGCTTAATATGCGTCCTAGAGTATCAAAAGTCTGGACCTAGAGGGCAATTTTTGAACTCCATTATTTCTCGATCTAGACCCACCTAGATGGCTGAAATTTCAGGATTGTGATCTAGGAATCATTCCCTTTCCATTGGTGTGCCTATCTTTGAATATGACCAATTTTACAACAAGTTATGGACAAAAATCCATGTTCAAACTTAAAATGCGAATATCTCGCTTAATATGCGTCCTAGAATATCAAAAGTCTGGACCTAGAGGGCAATTTTTGAACTCCATTATTTCTCGATCTAGACCACCTAGATGGCTGAAATTTCAGGATTGTAATCTAGGAATCATTCCCTTTCCATTGGTGTGCCTATCTTTGAATATGACCAATTTTACAACAAGTTATGGACAAAAATCCATGTTCAAACTTAAAATGCGAATATCTCGCTTAATATGCGTCCTAGAGTATCAAAAGTCTGGACCTAGAGGGCAATTTTTGAACTCCATTATTTCTCGATCTAGACCACCTAGATGGCTGAAATTTAAGGATTGTGATCTAGGAATCATTCCCTTTCCATTGGTGTGCCTATCTTTGAATAAGACCAATTTTACAACAAGTTATGGACAAAAATCCATGTTCAAACTTAAAATGCGAATATCTCGCTTAATATGCGTCCTAGAGTATCAAAAGTCTGGACCTAGAGGGCAATTTTTGAACTCCATTATTTCTCGATCTAGACCACCTAGATGGCTGAAATTTCAGGATTGTGATCTAGGAATCATTCCCTTTCCATTGGTGTGCCTATCTTTGAATATGACCAATTTTACAACAAGTTATGGACAAAAATCCATGTTCAAACTTAAAATGCGAATATCTCGCTTAATATGCGTCCTAGAGTATCAAAAGTCTGGACCTAGAGGGCAATTTTTGAACTCCATTATTTCTCGATCTAGACCACCTAGATGGCTGAAATTTCAGGATTGTAATCTAGGAATCATTCCCTTTGCATTGGTGTGCCTATCTTTGATTAAGACCAATTTTACAACAAGTTATGGACAAAAATCCATGTTCAAACTTAAAATGCGAATATCTCGCTTAATATGTGTCCTAGAGTATCAAAAGTCTGGATCTAGAGGGCAATTTTTAAACTCCATTATTTCTCGATCTAGACCACCTAGATGGCTGAAATTTAAGGATTGTGATCTAGGAATCATTCCCTTTCCATTGGTGTGCCTATCTTTGAATAAGACCAATTTTACAACAAGTTATGGACAAAAATCCATGTTCAAACTTAAAATGCGAATATCTCGCTTAATATGCGTCCTAGAGTATCAAAAGTCTGGACCTAGAGGGCAATAA
>OV049924.1:65397737-65473407 GCA_920104205.1 Eupeodes latifasciatus | reverse complement strand
GTCATAAGTTATATTTAAAAAAAATTAAAATTAGTATTAAGTGCTCAATAGAAGCTAAGCTCATTAGTATGCCGGAAGCAAGCGTACGGAATAAAAAGTTTGATCTATTTATTAGGTAAAATCTTGTTGCTGTTTCAAAATTTATAAATAAATTTGATTTCAAAAATTGATAAGCCAGACAAACCATTTAAAGTCGGCTGCTGTATTTAGACGTAAGATTAAACAGATGTACTGATTTTTAAATGTCTTAATAAAGTTGAATTGAATATTTTGGTCTTCAAAAAAAACAGAGTAATTTTTATAAAAGATCTTTTGTCTGAAACTTCTAACCCACTAAATTGTTTTGCTGATGACAGTAAGTTTCTCATATTCGTTCTTAAATTCTTATCCTTGTTCTTCGGATGTGGTATGATAAGCTCATTAAATTTTAATCTTGACAGCATTGTCCAATGGGCAATTAAAAACTTTGTGGAATTTAATGCTTCGAAAACTCAATGCTGTCTACTGTCGCAAAATGGTAACCCTCCCTCAATGCCACTATCCATGAGTGGTACTTGCATCGTGTAGACTCAACAGCTTTCAGTCCTAGGAATGTGCATTACAAACCACTTGTGACATCGTGAAAAATGCTGCTAAAGGTTTAGGTTTTCTCCGACGATGTAAGAAGTTTTTTACCCCTTCTGATCTGGCTATAATTTATACCTAAAGCCTATGTTCGTCCGAAACTCGAGTACAATTCATACATCTTGGTAGGAGCTGATATAACCCTAACCCACTTTAGTTTCTTGGACAGAATTCAAAAGAGAGCTCTAAAAATGATATAGGTGACCGTTGTCTAAGTGAAACTCTTGTATCTCTCGAGTACCGTCGTAAGGTTTCATGCCTCTCATTATTTTATCGCTACTTTCATAAGCAACGCTCTAATTAAATAGCCAGTTGCATTCCTCCCCTTAAACAATTCAACCGTAATACCCGTTCTTCTAGTAATGCTCATCAGTTTACCCTTGAGCCCAATTTCGGACGTACTGTAAAGTACAGAGATTATTTCTTTAGTCATACTACACGAATGTGGAATTCTTAACCAGACTCAATATTTACCACTTATTACAATGTGCAGACATTCAAAAACAATGTGCATCGGTATTTCCTTTTTTTTTTTTTTTTTTTTTTTATAATAAGCACACACTCAAGGGGATATTACTACCCTTATTATGCAGAGGCACTGTGTGAGCACTAGGAAGAGAAGAGAGGGTTCAAAAGGAGATGTCGGTGCACATTGGTTTTGAAATCCTGAACATTGCAATGACTAGGAAAGACAGAGTGTGGTAAGGCATTCCACATTCGCGTAGTACGGCTAAAGAACGAATCTCTGTATTTGACGGTACGGCCGAAGTTGGGCTCGAGGGTATACTGATGAGCATTCCTAGAAGCGCGAGTATTACGGTTGAACTGTTTAAGGGGAGGAATGCACCTGGCTATTTCACTAGAGCATAAGCCGTTAAAATAACGGTAAAAAAGGGTCAGACAAGTGACCTTACGACGATGTTCAAGCGAAGTAAATGAACTTATGATGATATTATCATCTATTAATTTAAATGCTCTACGAGGCTAAAGTAATTTGCAGGAGCACAAGCCCAGAGATGGGAGTTATACTCAAGCTTTGGACGTACGTAAGTCTTGTAGATAACAGCCGGATCAGAAGGGGTGAAATATTTCTTGCATCGCCTAAGGAAACCCAAACACCTTGCGGCATTTTTGGCGACATCGCGTATGTGATCATTCGACAAGAGGTGGTTGGTGACACACATACCGAGAATATCGAGGTGTTCAGTCTCATTGATGCAAGTGCCATCCATGGCAATGGGGGTATATCTCGCTTTAACGATACAAGACAGCATTGCGTTTTCGAAGCATCAAATTCCACGCGGTTTTTTAATCCCCATTGAACAATGCTGTTTAGGTCGGAATTTAATGAGCTTATCATATTTTGTCGTTGCAGTTCCACATCCGAAGAAGAGGGATGTGAGTCTAAAAACGAATATGAAAAGCTGAGAGTACTATCGTCAGCGAAACAATGTATTGGATTAGAAGTTGCAGACAGGAGATCAATAATAAAAATGAGAAAGAGTGTTGGAGATAGAACAGAGCCCTGGGGCACACCAGCATTTATTTTGTGGTTTTCAGACTTGAATCCATTCAATACAATATGTATTGAACGATCCCAAAGGTAATTACTAATCCAATGAAGCAGGGATGCGTGAAAACCGAAAGCACGCATTTTCGATAAGAGGGCCTGATGCCAAACCCTATCAAATGCTTTTGAAATATCAAGTGCAATAATCTTACTTTCTCCAAAGCGATGTAAAGATTTGCTCCACTGTTCGGTGAGATGAACCATGAGATCACCAGTGGACCTATTGCTGCGAAAGCCGTATTGCCGGTCATTAAGAAGCTTTCGGTCTTCGAGATATTTATTAAGCTGATAATTTATCAGCGTTTCCATGACCTTGAAAAGAAGGGACGTAAGTGCAATCGGTCGATAATTAGAGGGTGAGGAAGATTCGCCTTTTTTGGGAATAGGCTGGACAAATGCAGTTTTCCATCCGCTCGGAACGAGACCTGAGGAGTAGGACAGATGAAAAAGCTTACGCAGTGGTTTTGCCAGCGTTGAAGAATACCTCTTCAGAACAATAGCGGGGATACCATCCGGACCAGCGGATTTATGTGTTTTTAGATCTCTAAGGACTCTTGCCACAGTACGAGTGCGAAAAAAGATTGGTCCCATAGAATCACTTACTCGCTCAAGTACAGGCGGAGTCATAACACTCACTGGCAGCAAAGAATTGGCGGCGAACTGCCTAGCAAAGAGATTAGCTTTCTCTAAAGAGCTAACATAAGGAGTGTCATTGACAACGAGTGTAGGAACCGAGGAAGAGGAAGAAATCCTCATATTTTTTACAAATGACCAAAAATTTTTACTACCTTTGGGACATTGCAGTATTTTTTGCCGTAATTTTTACTTACTTACTTACTTACTTAAGGTGGCGCTACAGTCCGGGGCGGACCTGGGCCTCAACCAACATGCGTCTCCAGCCAGCTCGGTCCCTAGCTAGCTGTCTCCAGTTTCGCACGCCAAGTTGGTTGAGGTCCTTACCCACCTGAGTGCACCACCTGAGTCGCGGTCTTCCTCTACTGCGCCGTCCCTCGGGATTGGATTCGAAGACCTTCCGGGCTGGAGCGTTGATGTCCATTCGCTCTACATGACCCAGCCATCTAAGCCGTTGGACTTTTATTCTGCTAACTAGGTCAGTGTCGCTGTACAGCCCGTACAATTCGTCGTTATATCTTCTCCTCCATTCTCCATCTATACGTACGGGACCAAAAATCAAAGAATTTTTCTCTCGAAGCATCCTAAGACGTGCTCATCTTTCTTTGACAGGGTCCAGGCCTCAGCGCCATAAATGAGAACCGGGATGATGAGTGTCTTATAGATGGTGATTTTAGATGCTCGAGAGAGGAATTTACTTCTCAATTGCCTTCTAAGTCCAAAGAAGCAGCGATTTGCAAGAGTTATTCTTCGTTTTATTTCAGCGCTGGTGTCGTTGCCTGTGTTTATAGCGGTGCCTAGGTAGACAAAGTCCTTAACTACCTCGAAGTTATAGCTGTCCATGGTGACGTTTTGTCCAAGACGTCGTTGTTCAATGTCCTTTTTTGATGACAGCATATACTTGGTCTTGCCCTCATTGACCACTAAACCCATCTTCTTCGCTTCCGTCGCAATGCTCAAAAACGCTCCACTGACATCACGCTTTGATCTTCCAATTATGTCAATATCATCTGCGTATCCGAGTAATTGGATGGACCTTTGGAAGATTGTGCCTCTAGTGTTGACGGTTGAGCTTTGCACAATTCTTTCCAGAACGATGTTGAAGAAGTCGCATGACAGTGCATCGCCTTGTCTAAAACCTTTTTTGACATCAAATGCATCGGTGAGATCTTTTCCGACCTTGATGGAGCAGCGTGCATTCTCCATCGTCATTCTGCACAAACGGATAAGTTTGACAGGGATGCCAAAACTAGACATTGCTCTGTAGAGCTCTTCCCTATGGATGCTGTCATACGCGGCTTTAAAATCGATAAAGAGATGGTGGGTATCGATTTGAAGCTCCTGGGTTTTTTCCAAGATCTGCCGTAATGTGAATATTTGGTCGATAGCGTACTTTCCTGGTCTGAAGCCACACTGATAAGGACCTATCAGGTTGTTGACGAACGGCTTCAGACATTCACATAGTACGGCAGAAAGGATCTTATATGCAATGTTAAGGAGACTGATCCCTCTGTATTTGGCGCAATTTAAAGGGTCTCCTTTTTTATGTATCGGACAAACTATGCTGAGATTCCACTCATCGGGCATGCTTTCTTCCGACCATATTTTGCAGATGAGTTGGTGCATGGTCCCTACCAAGTCATCGCCTGCTGCTTTAAATAGTTCGGCAGCTATGCCGTCAGCTCCAGCAGCTTTGTTTGACTTCAGTTTAGATATAGCTATCTTCACTTCGTCTAGGTCGGGTAGGCGGAATTGTTGATCTGCGTCGCCTAAGTTGAGTGGTTCTACCTCCCTTACAGCGGGATTCGGTTCGTCATCGCCGTTATATAATTTGGAGAAGTGGTCTTTCCATATTCTCAACATAGACTGCGGTTTTACTACGATGTTCCCCTGATCGTCTTTACAGGCTTCGGTTCGTGGCTGGTACCCTTGGGAGTTTTTTTTTACCTTTTGGTAAGATTTACGAACCTCATTCCTGTTGTAACATCCCTCTATCTCCTCGATCGCGCGCTTCTCGTGCTCTCTTTTTTTCCATCTAAGAAGCCGGTGTTCCTCTCTCCTCCTCTGCTCGTAGAGCTCGCGAGCAGCTCTGGTCCTTCTGTGCAGGGCCGCTTTGTATGCCTCTTGCTTCGCTGCGTGCGCTTGCCGGCATTCGTCGTCAAACCAGGGGTTTCGCTGTTGTGGACGTGTGAAACCTAGCACTTCACACGGCATCTCTGATGGTTGCAAGGCAATGTTGCCACTGGTTTTCAATGCTTAATGCATGCAGCATAGGACTCCTTAAGAGGTTACTAGAGACTCGATCGGAAAAGGACATGGCAGTCTCTTGCGATTGTAGCCGTCTAACGTCGAAACTTCTCACAGTACTTCTTGTTTTGGCTTGGACCGGAATATCCGTAGCCGTACCTTGGCTACAACGAGGTAGTGGTCCGAGTCAATGTTGGCCCCTCGGAATTTTCGGATATCCTGTATACTGGAGAAGTGTCGTGCGTCGATTGCAATGTGGTCAATCTGGTTGACGGTTGATTGATCAGGAGATTTCCATGTCCCCTTGTGGATATTGAGATGCGTGAACTGCGTACTAGCTACCAGAACGTCTCGCCCCGCAGCGAAATCGATCAGCCTGAATCCGTTGTCGGAGGTGGTGTCGTGCAGGCTGTATCTTCCGATTGTGCCACCAAAGATGTCTTCTCTTCCTAGCTTGGCATTAAAATCTCCTAAGACAATTTTAATGTCATAGCCAGGGCACTGCTCATATGTCTTGTCCAAGAGCTCGAAGAATATGTCTTTGATGTCTTCATCTTTCTCCTCTGTTGGGGCATGCGCGCATATTAGGCTTATGTTGGCGAATTTAGCCTTGATGCGGATTGTCGTGATGAGCTCGTTCACACTGTTGAAACTCAAGACTTTTTGCCTGAGTCTAGTTCCAACAACAAATCCACACCCAAATAGACGCTGCCTTTGTTCTCGGTAGCAGTCGCCGTAGTATATATCGCAGTCTTTTAGTTTGCGTTTGCCCGGTCCATCCCATCGCACTTCTTGGATGGCGGTAATATCTGCCTTGCAGCAGTTTAGGGCTTCCGCTAATTGTTCGGCTGCACGTGGTCTATTAAGGGACCTAACATTCCACGTACAGATCCGAAGTTCGTTGTCCTTATTTCGTTTGCTTGGGTTTCCAACAGTGAATCCGTCCGTATCCGAGGCTTGTTGGTGCTTCGCAACTAGAAGTAATTTTTGGTCATGTAAAAATTTTGTCCGTCGAATATGGGCGTTGCAGGCCTTCCTGGCTTGTTTAAACTTTTTCCGGTTTCTAATTCTATCCTCCCTTCCTAATTCCTCGCACTGTGTTTAATCATTATAAGGGTATTCATATCCCCTTGAGTGCGCTAAATTTAGTTTTAAAGTCATTTCTAAAAATCTTCGAACTACTCTTTATAAACTATATATTAAGATGGAAACGACGAGAAATTAAGAGAAGTTAGTCTGACTTACATATGTTAATAACTTGCAATGTTTTGAAGTATACTAGATATCAATTTATGTTTGCATGGAAAATGATCAAAATGAAAATGGTGTATAAATTTAAAGTTCATTCAATTCAATGCTAAAGATCAACTCTTCAAAATAATTGCTCATGAAAACGTTGAATCTGATAAACTTGAGAGTATAGAAAAAGATCTAACATCACAAAGCATGCTACATAATGTACTTTACACTCAACTGAAAATTAATCGTATGGAATCAAACTACTAAATGCCTTAATAAATTATAGAGTATATTACTTTAATATTCAAAATATGATGTGAAGATTTTGGCCTCAACGAATCACCATAAAATGCTAATTTGAAACTGTGATAATTTTCTTTTTGTTCTCGTTCTGATAATGCTTTAGTCAAAAACCATTTCTTATCAGTTTTTAGTTATTTTATAGTCAGAATCCGATTTTTACCAATTTTTGTAGAATTTTTTGAAAGTTTTCATTTCTTATAAAAAAGAGCAATTTTATTTTTTTCAGACAACAATACTATGCAAAACATAATTTTGAAGTAAACACCTTCAGAGATATTTGAGTCGAAAAACATTTTTCACCAATTGTGTTTAGTTTTTTTGTTTTTATATTTTTATTAAAAAACTCACAACTGGAAGTTATTGTAATCGATTCGATTTGTCAAATTTAAAATTTTGACATATCTCAAAGTTTCCAGGTCCCTAAGTCGAAATAAAAGATTTTTAAAGAGATGTCTGTGCGTGCGTGTAAAAAAAAAAATATTTACCACCTCGAAAATTTTACGAACAAAAATGATTTTATCTCCAACATAACTTTGTGCAATAAAGAATAACGTTTTTGACATCTGGTAAAATTTTGAGAAAAATCAAATTAACAGTTTTGTTTATAAAAAATAAATACCTAAAAAAAAACATTACTAAAAGTTGGTAAAAATTGATTTTTCACTCGAATATCTTTTCAAAAATTTGAAATTATGGCTTGAAACTAATTTTTTCATATAAGAAATATTGTTTTCAACATTCGATAAAATTTTAAGAAAAATCGAATAGATAGTTTTCTTACAAAAAAATAAAAACCTAAAAAGAAATAATACTGGAATTTGGTAAAAATTTAATTTTTACTCAAATATCTTTTCAAAAATTAAAAATATTGGCTTTAAACTAATTTTATCTCAGAAAATATTGTTTTCGTCATTCAGTAATATTTTTAAAAAAATCCAACACTCCGTTTTATCATAAAAAAATAAAATCTACAAAAAAAAACAGTACGCAAATTTGGTAAAAATTGATGTTCCGTTTTCGATAAAATATCGTGAACAATAGAAGATATTGACGTCAAATTAATGTCATTCATCCAATTTGTCTTTGTTTATACATATATGAAATAAAGACTTTTAAGAAATGCTATTAAAATTGGTATTGCTTTTCGACTAAAAATCTCGTTAACCAAAATAAATTTTGAAATCGAACTATTTCATTATAAGCAAAATATTGTTGGTAATTTTAAAATTTTTAAGAATAATTCAACTGAACAAGATAAATCGACAGACGGGATGGAAAGTTATCAGTGTGGATCGCATCCCAGCCTCTTCTTATTTTAAATTTCATCATATGTTAAATATTATATTTTTAATAATTCAAAATGAGTTTCAATGAGTTTTAATTGGTACTAAGATATTCGAGTCCAAAACCAATTTTAACCATTTTTTTGAGAGTATTTCACACGGACATGTTTTTAAAAACCTTTGATTAAGATTTAAGGGACATTTATATATTGAGAAATAAAAACTTTCTATGGGAAGTTAATGCTTCCATATACATAATTATAATAGTTATGTGTACCATAGAATATATATTTTATTTTTACAGAAATATAATATTTGGATAGAAATATTTGATGTTTTAAGAAAAAAGCGAATTCAGCTCAAAACACTATAATGCATTTATTTTTGAAAACTATTTATAAGCTTATAAGATAACGTCCCATTGGTTATTGAAACATTCAATGAATTTAGTGGGACATTTTTGGTAGGAATTTTCTATTTGATCTCAATATATTTAATTCGAATATCAATACTCCAATTTTTTAGGATATTCTATGCCATTCACACCAAATTAGTTTTAATATACAACGTTAATTAAATGACCAAATCCATACTCAAAAGCACCTATTTTGTGGGCATTTTTTTAGGACATTGCCTAACATTGAGTTCATCAATCGTCTTTTAAACAACCTCACGGAAAAAAGTCTAGCTTTCCAAAATCAGGAGAACTATGAGCCTATACCAAATAACAATTTTTTGAGAAAACACGTCCTGCTGTACGCTGCACTGTCTGTTAAAAACAAAAGCTTTAAAAATACAACGGTAGCGTGTGCCTTTGACAGTCTCTTCAAGTTTCAAGAAATAAATGCCAATGATAGTTTTGGAACACATCCCAATTTAAACAGTTAATTTTGGTAATGTTGTAGTGTTTGAATTAAAACGTCTGGATTCTGTGTCTCATAAATTTTTAAATTCTATTTACTAACTCAAGAGTAGAGGACGAAATGAGCCTCATCTGTTATTAATTTTGTTTAGATAAGCACATAGTTTTATCACAATAGAACGAATGGCACTATAATTCTAGAAGGTTGATTTAGAGTGTATCGAAATGATCCATATCTAAAATGTCAATGAATACAATTTCAGAATTGTGTTTATTTGTCAAAACCAGTTGAAAATGGCGAATTTATTTAATGCTGAAATAGAGTACGTCCGCGTGGTTTACCCTGTATGACGCCAATTCTATAGAACCTAAAACATAAATTTGATTTTTGCAAGCTTGAAATCTTAAAAAAAATACTTCGTACCGAATTTAAAGTATCGGGTGATTTTTTAAGAGCTTGAGAACTTTTTTTAAAAAAAAAACGCATAAAATTTGCAAAATCTCATCGATTCTTTATTTGATAGATTGGTCCATGACATTTACTTTTTGAAGATAATTTCATTTAAATGTTGACCGCGGCTGCGTCTTAGGTGGTCCATTCGGAAAGTCCAATTTTGGGTAACTTTTTCGAGCATTTCGGCCGGAATAGCCCGAATTTCTTCGGAAATGTTGTGTTCCAAAGCTGGAATAGTTGCTGGCTTATTTGTGTAGACTTTAGACTTGACGTAGCCCCACAAAAAATAGTCTGAAGGCGTCAAATCGCATGATCTTGGTGGCCAACTTAGCGGTCCATTCCTTGAGATGAATTGTTCTCCGAAGTTTTCCCTCAAAATGGCCATAGAATCGCGAGCTGTGTGGCATGTAGCGCCATCTTGTTGAAACCACATGTCAACCAAGTTCAGTTCTTCCATTTTTGGCAACAAAAAGTTTGTTAGCATTGAACGATAGCGATCGCCATTCACCGTAACGTTGCGTCCAACAGCATCTTTGAAAAAATACGGTCCAATGATCCCACCAGCGTACAAACCACACCAAACAGTGCATTTTTCGGGATGCATGGGCAGTTCTTGAACGGCTTCTGGTTGCTCTTCACTCCAAATGCGGCAATTTTGCTTATTTACGTAGCCATTCAACCAGAAATGAGCCTCATCGCTGAACAAAATTTGTCGATAAAAAAGTGGATTTTCTGCCAACTTTTCTAGGGCCCATTCACTGATCTCGTTGCTCGTTGCTCGTTAGTAAATCTATTCATGATGAAATGTCAAAGCATACTGAGCATCTTTCTCTTTGACACCAAGTCTGAAATCCCGCGTGATCTGTCAAATACTAATGCATGAAAATCCTAACCTCAAAAAAATCACCCATTACATACATAAATTAGTTATTAGTATTTTTAGGCTCTTTGATGTCGAATATAACATAGAAACATATCAACTGACGGAAACTGACGGAATAAAATCATTCTGATGAAAACCTCGTTCTTCTAACCCGTAAACTTTATTTTTTTTTCTATTGAGAAAATAAGAAATGTTACAATAATTTCTCGATTTGTTAGACCTCATCCTGGAGTTAAGCTTTTTCTTAGATTTGAAAAACCACCACCCCTATAGACCTAAATATACAAATACAAAATCACGTGATGGCAGACAAATCATCACCATAAATCTTTTAGCAGAAAAGCATAGACAAAATTTTTAACTGATAGCAAAATATACAGATGGGGTTGATTCTCATCAATTTATCAATTCTGTCAACGGCATTAATTTTCGCTAATCGTCCTTAACAGATCCATTTTCAAAAACCAAACAAAAACCAAACGAAAAAAAAATTCAAATCAACGATTAGACTCACTTAGTATTGTGCCTTAAGCAAAGGTGATTACAGATTATACTTTACCACCATGTCTGTTTTTTTGAGTGATAGCAGCCAAAGCCACAATTCGTCAAGAACCTATTTAGACCGTAATACGTATACATTATGTCATTAATCATATTTAGGTAGGATTTTTTGGATGACAAGTCTGATGCCTTGAAAAAAGGGAAGTACCTACCTATGTATGTCACATAAATAAAGGTATAGGTAAAAAGGTTATTCGTCAAAGTATTGAACATTTCTAAGAGTTGTAGCATCTTTGTCTTCATGAAGGAAAAAGAAACCATATTTCGAAGAATATTCCAATTTGGTGTTGGGAATCCAAGCATCTGGTTAAGAAAATGGGTTTTTAGGGGTGAACAAAATTGAAGGCTTAAACCCGAATAGAAAGAGAAAGATATTGCTATGGAATAAGAGTATTTTCATAGCTTACCAATTTTCCCTTGCTAATTGTCAATATCAAACTTGAATCTTTTCAACACAACAAAACCCAACCACACAAAACAAAGCCATAACAATTCATCCACATTCATATTTACATGACCCAGTTACAAGTTAAAATCCATACCAAGTCATTACCAGGACCAGTACCAGTAACAGTAACAGAGCTATTCCAATCTTTAGACCATTGTATATCCATTTGCTTATATTTTACTCAAACCAAATGAAGGTCAAATTCATAGAAAACAAATCTCTGTAGCTTCACCAAGCGCATAATAATGCAAATCCTTCCCCCCCCCCACATCCTTAAGCTCGTATATGCTATATCTACTACATATGTATATATGTGGTGCTATGGTATATGCTATTGTGTGGAACGCATATAAATCTTCCTGGCAGTAACCCGTTTTAAGCCAATTTGCATATCATTTGCGGGGGATAAGCCAATTGTTCATATTTCTCTCTGTCTATTAGCCAAAGCTAGGTGGATTTTGTCCAAAATCATGACCATTCTGTGGGGTGCACCTAAAAAACTCATTCAAGAGCTATGCAAACAATATTCTGTTAAAATATTGCATGAAAAGGAGGGAGGGTTGGTGGGGAAGTTTTGAAAGTTTCCATATCTCCCCACTGTATTTATAGACTAGGGGCGCTGCTGTTGACGATGGCGATGGTCAGCAAGCGTTTGGTGGTACTATGGTAATGCAGTGCATTTGAAATTTTAATTCTTGCACCAATAAAACTCAAACTATGTTAAACAAAATTTATATGCCCGAAGCGTAAATTCTTAAAACACAAAAAATTAGGTCAGTGAATTGCTTAAAGGTGAATATATATATTCTAACTCGTATGTACATTTTATAAATTATAAATATACAGAATTCGAAATCCTTTCTTAACACTTTGCGTTTGTAGTCCATCATCCTGGATGCTGATTCCTAAAATTCTGTATTATGGTGAGGGGAGAATATATAACAAGAGGGAAAGCTGAAAGGTTCAATAACGAAATTCAATTAAACACGTTGGCCAATACACCACCCAGAAGATTGGGGGTGAAGCCGAAACGTGATTTACTCGATAACTAACTTAAGGTGTTGTAATAGAATAAGGTTAATTTTGTGTATTGTTGAATGTATGTATGGATGGTGATGGTGTTTCTGAACTTTAAAGTGAGAAAATTAGCTTAAAGAGTGCTAGCCACAAACTGTTGCAAAATACTCGTACCTAGGTATTGATTTTGGTCCATGGTTTTAGAATGTACTCGTACGAGGAATTTTTTGTTGAATTCTTAGAAAAATGTAAAATTGAAACAACGTGTGATCAATTTCGTGGAATGTTTGTAAAATAATTTACAGAGAATTTTGATTTTTAAATTTTCAATAAAAATTAAAGAACACAAATTGAAATGCCACCCTCATTTATTTTACCCTCTTGTTCCAGAACAGGTACATAGTTTTTCAAACAGTCCACACTATACATAATATTCTGTACATTTTAAGCTGTTTGCATAAATTCTGCAACTTCAAAATGTTTTTTTTTTTTTTGAGAGTATGCACACTAATATATATAAAAACAGTAAATTAAATTAAACGTTTGGTAAAAGTTCATATTAAGTATATTTTTGTTGATTTTCATTAAGCTCATTAACCAGTAAGCAATACAAAAATAAACTTTAATTGTAGTTCAAAAATGAGACTGTGAGATGCAACCTATGCTGATAATTTCCCATTTCTTTTGAGTCAATATAATTTTTTTTGTTCTCGAGATACTTAAGTCGAAAACCATTTTTTATCAGTTTTTAGTTTTTTTTTTTAAAGGGTATCATATCTAGAAAAAAAGTTGTTAATTGGACCATTATAAAAATTAATAGAAATATTTAACGTTTGATTTCAATATCTTTATTTGTTCCCGAGATATTTTAGTTGAAAACCAATGTTTTGAAGGTTTTTATTCCTGATACTAAAAATGTCAATTGGATTCTTCTCAAAAAATCACCGTATTATGTTCACAGCAATACTTTGTATAGAATGAAATAGTTTTAAAGTCATTCATTCTTGAAATGTTTGAGTTGAAAATTTTATTGAAATCACTAGCGTTATTGGGCCAAATTCATATAATGGGTGATTTTTTTGAGGTTAGGATTTTCATGCATTAGTATTTGACAGATCACGCGGGATTTCAGACATGGTGTCAAAGAGAAAGATGCTCAGTATGCTTTGACATTTGATCATGAATAGACTTACTAACGAGCAACGCTTGCAAATCATTGAATTTTATTACCAAAATCAGTGTTCGGTTCGAAATGTGTTTCGCGCTTTACGTTTACAAATTTTGTTCAGCGATGAGGCTCATTTCTGGTTGAATGGCTACGTAAATAAGCAAAATTGCCGCATTTGGAGTGAAGAGCAACCAGAAGCCGTTCAAGAACTGCCCATGCATCCCGAAAAATGCACTGTTTGGTGTGGTTTGTACGCTGGTGGAATCATTGGACCGTATTTTTTCAAAGATGCTGTTGGACGCAACGTTACGGTGAATGGCAATCGCTATCGTTCAATGCTAACAAACTTTTTGTTGCCAAAAATGGAAGAACTGAACTTGGTTGACATGTGGTTTCAAAAAGATGGCGCTACATGCCACACAGCTCGCGATTCTATGGCCATTTTGAGGGAAAACTTCGGAAAACAATTCATCTCAAGGAATGGACCGGTAAGTTGGCCACCAAGATCATGCGATTTGACGCCTTTAGACTATTTTTGTGGGGCTACGTCAAGTCTAAAGTCTACACAAATAAGCCAGCAACTATTCCAGCTTTGGAAGACAACATTTCCGAAGAAATTCGGGCTATTCCGGCCGAAATGCTCGAAAAAGTTACCCAAAATTGGACTTTCCGAATGGACCACCTAATACGCAGCCGCGGTCAACATTTAAATGAAATTATCTTCAAAAAGTAAATGTCATGGACCAATCTAACGTTTCAAATAAAGAATCGATGAGATTTTGCAAATTTTATGCGTTTTTTTTTTAAAAAAAGTTCTCAAGCTCTTAAAAAATCACCCGATAGTTCTTTAGTTAGGTATGATTTTGTCTTGTATATAATGTAAACCGATTTTAAAAAAATAGGCTGGAGTCTAAAAAAAAACACGACAGAACCTATGTTTATTGTTTAAGCTGTTTCTTACTCTATAAAACGTCAAAAATAAACAAACGTCAAAAATATGAAAACAAACCTTAAAATTTCAATAGACTAAAGCATCGATCAAGATTTTGATATTTGGTTGAATGTTGGAATGCTATAACCCAACAGAAAACGAAAGCTCTACTTAACCCGAATTAACTCCTTTGAAATATATGACTACAATTTGTATAAAAGCTATCGATTCGATACAAAAAAGAGGCTGGGATGCGACCCACACTGATAACTTCCCATCCCGTCTGTCGATTGGTCTTGCTTAAAAATTTGTAGGTTTTCGAGTTTTGTTATAAAAGTTGTCACTTAAATTATTCTTAAAAATTTTAAAATTACCAACAATATTTTGCACATAATGAAATATTTTGATTTCAAAATCTACCAAAAACCAATTTTTACCAATTTTAGTAGCATTTCTTAAAAGTTTTTATTTCTCATATACAAATTGTTTGAATAAAATTAATTCTGTTGTTCACGAGATATCAATAACCGCACATCAATTTTTACCAAATTTTTTATGGATTTTATTTTTGTATAAAAAATTGACTGTTGGATTTTTTTAAAAAAGTCGAAAATCAATTTTTACCATTTTTGGTGAAATTTTTTTTTTATGTTTTTATTTTTTTTTATGAAAAAACTGATTGTTGTATTGTTATAAAAAACCAGAGTTGCAAAAATTCCAATTTCAATTCAATGCATTACTCAAAATTTTTTTAATGGATATTGTTCTTGACTGAAATAAAATATATAATGCTAATTGTACATCTATGAATTACCCATTAAAAATTTAATTTAGTGCCATCAATATTAAACTAAAAATTAAAAATTATTTTATTGCAAGTTTTATTGTATTAGTAAATAAATATTATTTTATTGCAAGTTTAATTGAATTAAAATTAAAAAATAACTTCTATTCAAAATTAGCTACAATTTTTTAATTCAATGCCTATTGGGAATTTATTCAATTATTTCCATTTATTTCAATTAATATTCGAAATCTTGACGTAAAAATGTCCCAGGTTGAAGATTGACTAAAACTAACAAATAAATTTTGAAAAAAAATCGTTTTTCGGTTGAACAATAATAATAATAAATTATAATATTTGAATAATTGTTGTTTTTTGTGTTATAATTGCGTGATAACCGTAAGTCATAACATTAATCAGGTTAAAGATTTTGGAAATAAAAACTTAAAGTATTTTAATTAATAATTGCGAAAGTCTGCCAAATAAAATAAAAATAAGTATTTTTATTTTAAAAGTTTTGCATTGGAAAATAATATTTTAATTTGATAGAACACAATTAAAAAATAATATTAAATAATTAATGCGGTAATACGGTAACATTGAAAAATAAAATTTAATAAATAATTAAAAAAAAAAAATAGAATTAAAAATTGAAAAATATTTTCTAATTTATTCAAAATGCATTATTAAATTCAATGCATTATTTGCAACTCTGTAAAAAATATACTGAATGTCGAAAACAATATTTTCTGTGAGATAAAATAAGTTTGAAGAAAATATTTTTAATTTTTGAAAGACTATTTGAGTCGAAAGTAAATTTTTACCAAGTTTTAGTATTGTTTTTTTTTAAGGTTTTTGTTTTTTGTAAACAAAACTGTCAATTCAATTTTTCGCAAAATTTTACCGAATGTTGAAAACAATATTTGTTAAGAGATAAAATTAGTTCAAAGCCAATATCTCAAAGTTTTGAAAACGATATTTAAGTCGAAAATCAATTGTTACCAATTTTTTGTACTAATTTTTTTTGTTTTTATTTTTTGTTAAAAAAACTATTAATTCAATTTTTCTCAAACTATTATTGAATGCTGACAAATATATATTTCAAAAGATAAAATTAAGCTAAATCCAATATCTCAAAGTTTAGAAAAGATATTTGAGTCGAAAATCAATTTTTACCAACTTTGAGTAATGTTTTTTTTTTAGGTTTTTATTTTTATAAAAAAAAAACTGTCAATTAGATTTTTCTTAAACTGTTACCAGATGTTAAAAACGTTAATCTTCGTTGCAGAAAATTGGTTTGGAGATAAAATCATTTTTTGTTCGTAAGATTTGTTGATTTATAAAAAAAACCGTTAATTGGATTTTTTTTCCAAAAATATCTACTCGTATATACATATATACATATATATAAAAATCGATGCCATTTTTCGTTGTAATGTTATAACTCAACAATGCCTTTACCGATTTGGTTAATTTAAGTCTTGAATTATTCGTGGAAGTCCAAAGAAGGTTTGTAAAAAAATCTTAAAAAAGTGTAAAATCAACATCTTTCTATACTCCCATTATACAAATAATTTGTACTAATACTTAAAAGCCAATTTGAACCTTTTGGCAAAACAATGGTAGACAAAAAAAGTGACGTTAGTTCTGTCAAACAAATTTAATGTCATCATACTCGTATGGCATTTCATTTTATCAGCGATAATTATTGCTTTATTGTGTTTATATTTTCCAAAATATTGTAGAGTTGTTGAGTGAAGGTAAAATGCCACAAGCAAGACGACCAAACATAGACCAGCGAACGCGTATTGCAAATCAAGTGGCATTATTAAGATGATCTCAGACTACAGATGAACGCGCAAAAGCTAATGCATCGCAGCGTGAACGTACTGCACATAATAGATCTGTTGACCCTGTACCTCTACGGCGATCACGAATACGTCGTGCTGTTTTGGATGAAATGCTGCGTGCTGCTTTTAATTAAAATAGTCAGATTGATTATAGTATGTACGGATACATTGGAATGATGGACGCAATATGTACACATTTTGATACGGCTAACTTTCAAGGTGAAAGCCCGGCATGCGTTGTGCTAATGTGCTAATGTGATATTGCCAACGTTTGAAACTCCGCCCAAACCATTGTTTTCATTTATTTTTGGGATATCTCAAACGTCGAAGCAGTTTTTGAGTCATATTCAACAATACAATTCGGCATTTGAAATGACTTCTTTTCGTGCTACTAAAATTATTAGAGATTCCAAATTCAACAAAAACATGTATATGACACAATCATGCAAATGCCGTATTCAATAACGCAGGTGGATTATATTTCTTGGATGCACCTAGTTTTACAGGCAAAACTTTTGTTGTACCATTGATTTTAGCGACTATTCGATCGGAACAGAAAATTGCTTTGACACTTGCATCTTCGGGAATTGCTGCTACATTATTAGAAGGTGGTCGGACCGCACACTCTGCATTAAAATTGTCATTGCATGTACAGGTGATTGAAACTCCAACTTGCAATATTTCGGGAAATTCTGCTATGGTAAAAGTTCTGCGATTAACGGCAATTATTTTATGGTATGAGTGCACAATGGCGAATAAAAAATCAATAGAAGCATTTAATCGAACAATGCAAGTTTTATACAGTAATCAACAGCTTTTTGGTGGTCATTCCTCGATCTACTCCTGCTGATGAAATAAACGCCTATTGGAAGTCATCAGTTCTTTGGAGATATGTACAAAAAATTGACACTGAACTTTAATATGCATATTCACCTACATAATGATGCAACTGCCCATGAGTTTTCAAAACAACTGTTAGAAACTGGTGATGGCAAAATACCAATCGATAGTACCAACGGATTGACCACTTTACCGAACAATTTTTGTGTAATTGCGCAATCTATAGATGAGTTGATTGAATGTGTTTTTCCGAATATTCTTCAGAATTACAGAAATCATGATTGGTTGAGAGAACGCGCCATTTTTGCACCTAAAAATATTCATATCAATGCCATTAATTTTCAAATTCAAGCGAAACTGCCAGAAGTAGTCAAGACATATAAATCAATTGACAGTGTTATGAATCAAGATGAGGCACAAATAAGGCCCAAGACAAACACTTCACGTTTTTGGTGTCAATTTGGAGGAATCATGTTTTTCACATGGCCAACTTTATGTTGCCTGTTCCAGAGTCGGTACCCCCAACAGTTTATTTATTCATGCTTAAAATGGAAAAACAAAAATTATTGTTTATCCAACTGTTTTAGAATAACCCATATAGACCCACCATAGTAAGAGTACCCAATTCTTTTTTATTTTTTAGTTTTTACTCTTTGCTGATAAATATAATATAAACAATTTAATATAATTTGTGTCATTTGGACTTTAAAATAGCTAGCAATTTAAAATATTTTTTTGTTGGAATGCATTAAATAACCATTAAATGCATTAAATAACCATTAAATTAAATAACCATTTTTGTTTTTTTCATTACTATGCCTACGTAGCGAAGCACGTACCGGACCGCTAGTATAATATAAAATTTAATTCAAGTCTCTAGCGTTATTGGTTCGTGAAAAATTTTGGATTAACCAAAATTTTAACCTTTTTTTAAATTGCTTTGGTTAGAAAACCACCAACTCAAATTTTTTGAGGTCCTTTCTGCATCTTTCTGCATTATTATCTGAGTTTGTTACAACAGGCGACTTACATGAAATTCCTCAACTAACAGTAAGCAGAATAATTTTAAAGGATCTAGACTCTGGCGTCCAGCTAACAAATTTTATTTTTGTCCGCCTCAACAAGCCGTTTTTTAACAGATTTAAAAGTAATTGTACTAGAATTGTAGTAGAATATACTTTAAACCTGTTTCTCACTAAACAGAGCTATTAAATTCTTTATGAATAGCAGCTGTGTCTAATCTAAATGTTAGATTTAGACTGCAGTTCAAATATACTCTGGTTTGAAATATGGCTATGAATATGCCCTATTTAGGTTAGAAATATTTGGGGTTAACCAAGTTTTTAACACACTCAATTTGTTCAAAGTTCTTTTTGCATCTTTTGATGTTATTATCTATAAGACAAAATTATTCTGAAGTAGATAATATCTCCACTGGTTCTTGAGATATGACGAATGAAAATATAGGTGTCCCGCACACAAACATTTCTCTAAGAACCTTTGATTTATGTTCTTAAAACGTCAAAAAATGTCAAAAGTTTTAATTTGACACATAGGACCATTTACAATAACTTAGTATCTGAAAGGTAAATAAATATCGCAATCGCAAAATGTTCGAATCCCGAAATAAATGTACGGCCGAATAACTTCGTTATAATAATTATTTGAATGATAATTTTACTAATGAATTTCATCAAGTCTATAAAATAGTTTTTCGCAATCGTTAAATTTGCTGATAACGATGTTATTCGTGGGTGCCGTTAAATAACGTCGTTAGTTCAGTGTTGTTTTCTAGGAAAATAACGCCAATTTTCAGCAGTTGGTCTGAATACATTGAAATAAGATCAAATTGGTTTTATTAAACTCTCAGCAGTTTTTTTTTGTATTAAGACTTTTAAGCTTGTTTATTATTATTATTATTAAATGTTTTTTAAGATATTAGCAATGAAAAATGGTATCGCTCTCTTGGGACTGAATGTCTTCGATAGCTTTATGAACGCCATATTATAGTTCTTTCTAATCAATTTCAACAAAATTAAAGGTCTAAAATCCCAAGGTCTCGGTAATTAATAGTAAAAACCTCTTCGAGAAACAACGGCCAGTGAGAAAAATTGCGAAATAATATTTTTAAAGTGAACCTTAAAAATTTCGTCAAAGTAGCTCATATTTTATTTGTCCAACATCTGCAAATGACAGCTTTAAAAATGACAGCTAGCCAAATTTGCACTTTATACCCGATAAAATATCTACTTTAATCTCTATGACAGATCTGTTTTTCGAGAGAACTTAAAGTACATAACGAAATTTGTTTAAAGTCTCGTATATCTCGACAGAAAACAGCTTTAAGTTCAATATTTTAGTGCAGGGGTACTCTCTAAAGTGGAGATGTCAGGTTCTTTGCTATTTTGGTACATTTTCTTTCTTATATTTTATATTCTTCTTATTTATTTCATTTTATTTTGCATTATATTAACTTAAATCCTGTTTCAAATTTCAGTTGGTAACCAAGTCTTTAAAGTGTTTCGACATTAAATTTTAACAGAAGCCAATGGTATTGTTATACAAACATTGTTGGTTGTCTGTTGGCTAAGAGTAAAGATACGTCCTGTTTAATGAATTCCAGATTTTGAAAACATAATTTACATAATATTTTTTTCCAATGAAATTCTTTGTATACCAAAATATGCATAATTTTAACCTGAAAAGCTTGAAATGAATAAAATATTTATTTATTTCCTGGAAGATTATGGAATAAAATAAGAACAAATACAAGTCACTATAACTACACTTAAATATTTTGTATCAGTACTTTTCAAGGACAATTTTTAATTCAGATAAATTTTTCTCTTAAGTGGCAAATATGCAGTGAAATAACAAGATGAAATATAAAAGCAAATTAAAAGTAGATTAATTAAATGCATGGCAGCTAAAGGTACACATACGTACATATACCTACTTTACTTAAATGAATACCTAATTAAAAATATAAATCCTTGTATATTATGGAAACTCGAAATTCCCATTAAAACTTGATTTATATAAGATAAGAACGAGTATGATATGGAAATAAATTTAACCTTAAGTGACATAAACATTTCACTATTTTATTCATTTTAAATGCATTTTCAAGGTATAAATAATTAAGAATTTGAGTGTTAAATTTAATCGGTTTTCTTTCAGTTTAAAAATTAAAGGAATTGAAATTAAACACTTAGAAATAAAAAAAGGAATCTTAAAATACTTTTTTTGAAACAAAAAAAGATTAAATAAGGAAACATTTTTTTTTTGTTTTGAAAAAATTGTGATCAAAGAAAATAACACTTGATTTGAATTTTTCGTCAAATATTTGGCATTCAATTATGGAACAACCTTACCATCACTCAAATTAATACATATTGCATAGTCCAGCTAAACAACAGGCACGCAAAGCGGCGCTGCATAGAAGGGCAAGAGCTGCTCACAAGCTCTATGAGCAGAAGAACCGAGGGGAACACCGATTTATCAGAAGGAAATCGAAGATGTTGAGAGGTTCAAAAGCAGGAATGAAGTTCGAAAGTTTTATGAGCAGGTGAAAAGAAATTCACAAGTACATAAACCTCAAACCGAAGGCTGTGAAGGCGAAAGTGGAAACATCATAGTGGAACCGCAGTCAATGCTGGGGATATGGAAGGACCACTTCTGCAGACTGTATAACGGCGGCGACGACGAACCGAATTCCGCTGTCAGGCAGGATGATCTGTTCAACATAGACGACGAAAGCCAACAATCCCATCCTCCTGACTTAGACGAAGTAAAAATTGCCATCTTCAAGCTGAAGTCTAACAAAGCCGCTGGATCAGATGACTTGAATGCCGAGCTCTTCAAAATAGCTGGATATAATTTGGTTAAGAGCATGCTCCAACTTATCTGTAAGGTATGGTCGAAAGAAAGCCTGGCTCTGAAAAAATAAGACCCTCTAAACTACACCAAATATAGTGGCATCAGTCTACTTAACATCGCTTACCAAATCTTGTCTGCCGTAATATGTGAATAGGTCCTAATCGGTGTGATTTTAGACCAGGAAAGTCCACAGTCAATCAAATATTCACATTACGGCAGATCCTGGAAAAAAACCCAAGAACACCATCTTTTCATCGATTTCAAGGCCGCATATGACAGTATCTACAGGGACGAGCTGTATAAAACCATGTCTAATTTTGGCTACCCTGCCAAACTCGTCCGTCTGAGCAGAATGACCATGGAGAATTCACGCTGCTCCATAAAGGTTGGAAACAACTTAACAGAACCTTTCATTGTCAAAAAAGGTTTTAGACAAGGTGATGCGCTGTCAGGCGATTTTTTTAAACATCGTTCTTGAAAGAATAGTACAGAATCGGTAAAAATGGGTTTAACTGTTAATGGGGGCAAAACAAAGTAAATGCTGTCATCAAGAAAGGACTTACAACACCGACGTCTCGGTCAAAACGTCACCACCGACAGACGTAACTTTGAGGCAGTTAAGGACTTCTTCTACATAAGCTCCGCTATAAACGCAGACAACAACACCAGCTGAGATCAAACGAAGAACAATTCTTGCTAACAGCTGTTTCTTTGGGCTAAGAAAGCAATTGAGTAGCAAAGACCCTCATCATCGCCGTCCTGCTATACGGTGCAGAAGCATGGACTATGACAAAAGCGGATGGGTCGTTTCGAGATAAAAGTTCTTCGTGTGATCTACGGGCCCGTATGCATCGAAGGGGAGTGGAGGAGAAGATGGAACGACGAGCTGTACGGCCTGTACAGCGACGTAGACTTAGCCAGAAGGGTAAAAGTCCAACGACTAAGATGGCTGGGTCACGTAGAGCGTATGGAAACCAATGCTCCGGCCCGGAAAGTCTTCGAATCCACACACACAGGACAGCGCAGTAGAGGAAGACCACGAATCAGTTGGTGCTCACAAAAGGAAAGTGACCTCACCCAACTTGGAGTATGCGAAACTGGAGAAGTTTGTTAGGTAAGGCCCTAGTTCACACAGGATTGTAGCGCCATCAATTGACGAGTGCTAACTTAGCAAATCATCATTCACCGTTAAAAAAGTCAGTTAATGGGTAAGTTTCTAAGCTTTTTATTTATTTTGAATTTACAGTGTAATTTTTACTTGCGACAGTTATTATTTCAAAACACTTACTTACAGAACTCAGTAATCTTATAGGACGATAGCTTTCAGGATGGCTAACAGTTTTTCCAGGTTTCAAAATTCGTATAATTTTAACATTTATTTGAAAGATACAAAATGGCTTGATACAAAATGTTAAATTTTTGTTGGGGGGTTTTACAAATATTATTTTACTTAAATTCAAAAAACGTTTCAACAATTTTTAACAAAACTCAAATATAAAACGTATACTAAAAATAGTATACAAAATTAATTTAAAAAAGAGGCTGGGATGCGACCCACACTGATAACTTAACATCCCGACTGTCGATTTGTTTTGCTTAAAAGTTTGTATACATTTGCGTTCTATTTTTTGTACATTTTATTTTTTATGAAAAAAACAGATTGTTGGATTTTTATAAAAAAATTACTGAATATCGAAAACAATATTTTCTGTGAAATAAAATAAGTTTGAAGCCAATATTTTTAATTTTTGAAAAGCTATTTGAGTCGAAATTTATCAAGAACCAAGTTTTAGTATTGTTTTTTTTTTAGATTTTTATTTTTTGTAAAAAAAACTGTCAATTCGATTTTTCTCAAAATTTGTCCTAATGTTGAAAACAATATTTCTTATAAGATAAAATTAGTTTGAAGCCAATGCCTCAAAGTTTTGAAAAAATATTTACGTCGAAATACGATTTTTACCAACTTTTGTTAAATTTTCTTTTAAGTTTTTAATTTTTTGTACAAAAACTGTCAATTCGATTTTTTTTTGTAAATTTTACTGAATGTTGACAACAATATTTTTTATAAGACAAAATAAGGTTGAAGCCTTAATATCAAATTTTTGAAGAGATATTTGAGTCGAAAATCAATTTTTACCAACTTTGAGTAATGTTTTTTTTTAGGTTTTTATTAAAAAAATCTGTCTTTTAGATTTTTCTCAAAATTTTATCAGATGTCAAAAACAAAAATTGTTTTTGAGATGAAATCATATTTTAAAATTTTTTTTTCAGTTTTTTTGACCGTTAATTGGATTGTTTTCCAAAAATATACTTCTTTTGTATCACGTTACAATATATAAAATAAAATTTAATTCAAGTCTCTGGCATTTTTGGTTCGTAAGATATTTAGGGTTAACCAAAATTTTCACCTTTTTTTTAAACTGCTATGTCCGGTATTACACAGCGCATGTTTTTCCTTGCATCAATGAAGTGCGAAAGAGAAAGGAATAAATAAAAAATGAAATAGAAATAAATCTGTCTCGGCATGCACGTACAAGCAATTCCTTGCATGTTTTTGACGTTTGTCTTTCCTTTTCTTCGTATTTTTCCGCATTTGCTTCACTTCGTGTTCGTGTTTAGTAGAGCTAATACCTCAATATGGGACACGAAAGTGAATTGAGGTATACCCACGGTTACCACTGCTGGAAAAAAAAGTTTGTGTCCAAATTTGAAAATGGACATGATCACTTGTAGGTAAAAATTACCAACATAATTCAAGTCCGAAAAATTTGTAAACACAGATTAATGAATTCATCACATTTAATTTAACACATTTTCCATATTATGTAGATGACATTTATTTTTTAATTACGTACAACTAAACTCACAAAATCCCTAACAAACTTAATTAAATTAGATTAACCCAAATAAGGATGACGAAATATAAAAACAAAGCGTTTTAACATGAGATCAGAGTATATAAGTTTTTACAATAGTTTTATTAAAAGTAATAAGGTTCGATTTTGAGAATTTGTACGGCCTGTGTAATGCGTAGATAATTCTCTCTGTTCCCTAAGTCCAATTCAGGTCAAGAGTTTATATTTTTAATAAAGTTATTTTTTACCTAAAGTTGCTTAAATGAGTTTAACCGTTATTTCTGTTTAGCCAAGTAAGTGTGTTCAAAGAACGTTTTCGTTACTCAAATTGTCGAACATCTTTTTTCGTTTCCGAAAAATATGGCCAAATGGAATTAAAAATTAAATTTGGTCACAAATGACCAATGTGGCAATCGTGAGTTGGGTACACCGAGCGAGCAACGAAAGTAGAAATAAAAGATATCTGTCACAAGAATAAACAGACTTAAAAATCCAAAAAGTCTTCGTGTAATAACGCGCGCATCACCGAATGACACTTCAAAACAAAATAGCCGATTAATGCGCATTAAATAAATCTGTCTCGGCATGCACGTACAAGCAATTCCTTGCATGTTTTTGACGTTTGTCTTTCCTGTTCTTCGTATTTTTTCGCATTTGCTTCACATCGTGTTCGTGTTTAGTAGAGCTAATACCTCAATATGGGACACGGAAGTGAATTGAGGTATACCCACGCTTGCCACTGCTGTAAAAAAATTCTTTGTCTCTAAATTTGAAAATAAACATGATCAGTTGTAGGTACAAATTACCAACATAATTCAAGTCCGAAAAAATTGTAAACACAGATTAATGTATTCATCATATTTTATTTAACATGTCCCCTAAGTCCAATTCAGGTCAAAAGTTTATATTTTTAATAAAGTTGCTTAAATGAGTTTAACTGTTGTTTCTGTTAAGCCAAGTGAGTATGTTAAAAGAACGTTTTCGTTACTCAAATTGTCGAACATCTTTGTTCGTTTCCGAAAAATATGGCCAAATGGAATTAAACATTAAATTTGGTCACAAATGAGCAATGTGGCAACCGTGAGTTGGGTACACCGAGCGAGAAACGAAAGTAGAAATAAAAGATACCTGTGAAAAGAATGCACAGACTTAAAAATCCATAAAGTCTTCGTGTAATAACGCTCGCATCACCGAATGACACTTCAAAACAAAATAGCCGATTAATTCGCATTAAATACATGCTCTGTGTAGTACCGGACTATGGTAAAAAAAAACACCCACGCAATTTTCTTGAGAGTCAAAATTTTATCTGCATAAACACGGTCTTTTTCGTAGCCCAACAGCAAATCGCATGATCTTGGTGGTCAGTTGATATCGCAACGACGAAAAATTACGCGGCCAGGAAACATCCCCTGCAATAAAGCCATTTTCCCTCGAATTGTGTGGAATGTGGCACCGTCTTGTTGAAACCACATATTCTCCAAGTCGAATACTTGAATAGCAGGCAAAAAAATCCATAGGGCTCGTAATTGACAGTGACAGTCGTTCCATCGTCGTTTTTGACGAATTAAGGTCCAATCACACCTCCGGACCAAAGATCACAACAAACAGTGACTTTTTGTGGATGTAATAGCCTTCCTTCAATTTTGTTTATTAACATCGAGTGAGGAATGGGCTTCGTCGCTGAAGTAAATTTTGTTTGAAAAATCGCCATCCACCGCCAGTTGTTCAAGCACCCATTCGATCTATCTACGATGTTGTATATGGTCAGCTGGCTTTAGTTGTTGTGTGAGCTTGACTTTATATGGATATACATATGAAGATGTACATAAATCCAAATGCAAAATACGCCATAATGTGCCGTAAAACAATCCTAATTCCTGAGAACGACGAGGAATCGACATATTCGGGCCTTCAACAATACTTTCACTTACAGCAATGATATTACAATATCTGTAACCAATCCAGTCTTTTCAAATTTCTTCACAATTTGGCAATTGCTTGCGTAGTTGGACGATTATGTAAACCATAATCCCCTCTTAAAGCACGATATGTGGCTGTGGCAGAATCACCATTTTTATAGTAGGTTTCAACAATTTGTATGCGTTGTGCGATAGTTAACCGATTCATTTTCGTAAATGTCAGACTTTCAACTGAAAAAAAAAAATTGGTTCAACAACTTAGCTTGACAGATGTCAAATTCCAGCCCTATACTTTTGAAACCGCAAAAGTGATAACTTTGTTTTAAAGCTTGGTTTTTTGGCATATTTTCATAACAAACAGTGATAAAAGTAAGCTCTAAAATATGAATACACATAAGTTGCTTATTATCTTGGATGGATGGATTAATTCTGAAGAGATTTCAAATCAAAAGTACATTTCAATTTAAAAATTGAATTTTTTTTTACAAAACCAGTAAATTCGAATTTAATTGAAGTCCTTCCTTCAAGTTTTAACAAATTATTTTCGTGTTTATTGTTGGAAAAGAATCTCATAACTCATAAATTCAAGTTACCTTTATACATCCATTATTAATTTGATTATTCTTGGCAATAAAAATTCTTAATTGAAACATTTTCTTCTGATTAAATAAAGTAGGTGCCTACCGTTACCGTGTTTTTTAACTACTTAAAAAATCCAAAAAACCCAACAACCACAAAGGAAAAAAAATCGTTTCTTAAAACATTAAACTTACTTTGATTTTAATTTTAATCATTACCGCGTTTCACCATAAAGATTGAATAAATAAAAGGCATGAAATCAAAAAGAAAGGTCAAGATTAAACAGAACAACAACAACCAACAAAAAAGTTAACAAAAATCCTTCCTTTCCTTGCGTTCTTAAATCAAAAAGGGTACACAAAAAGGACTCAAGTTATATACCTACCTACCTTTAAAAACCTACAATATTTGACCTTGATAGTCATTTTGTAATTATTTTTTTCTTCCCTTCTTCTTCTTCTTCTTCTTCTTCTTCTTCTTCTTCTCCCATCTGAAGCTTTAATTGCGAAATAAAATGTTTCAGCCAGTAAAATTGTAAAAAAAAAACAGAAATCAAAATATGAAAATGAAACCTAAATGAGGAAAGAAACATCCAAGTTCGCAGAAGGTAAGTTGCGTGATGGTGGTAATGTGAAAAAAGGAAAATAATTGGAAACTTCATATTTTTTGTTGTTGCCTTTTCCAATGTTAAGTTGAAAGTTTTTATTTTTGTTTTGTAGCCGCAAAATATGTCAACAACAACCGGAAGAGTCTGTTGCGTTTATGGGAAGTAGGCTTGAAAGAAAAGGGGTTTCGTATAATGAGTATACGATGTCTAGTGGGCTTAGTATAGCTTACTTGTATATAAACTGGAGCCTTTTATTATTTTTTTAGTCCTAATCAACTTTTTCTAAGAAAAAAATATATCTGTTTTTTTTCACCATGATGATGAAGCGTTTTTGGGTAAATTTGTTGTTTTTTGAAACAATTTATAATCTTAAAGCAATAAATATAGGGAGATCAAAGACTAACAATTAAATAACATTAGACATTACTAAAAAAGAATGTATTAATTTACATAAAATTAAATGAAAAGAAATTGATGAGAAGGATAGTCTAGGTAGTGGAGGTACACACAACACGTACCAAATTTTGAAAGATGGTAGAGAAATTTTGGTTTCAGAACTAAAAAACTCTTACTGTTTGTGCTTACCTAATGGCGTATCGAAGGGGGGGGGGGGGTCGTAGAGGTCATGGCCCCCACTGGGTAATAATTTGTTTTTTATTTTCGAAGGAACTCCTTGAATTCAAAACTATCGTTAATGGATATGACTTACGTTATATTTTTAATTACTTATTTTGTTGTATTTGAAAACAAAAATTTGTATTTTACTGCCTTAAACTTTGTTTGCTTAAAGTACTACTTGTAACTGAGGACTGGACCAATAACATAATATGAATCGGAAATTCAGCCGTTTTCCAATAACGCAGCACAAATTCATCAACTTTTGACCAATGGACGAACTTGGTGGGGGTGGGGTCATATGAGCCATAAAGCTTATACACTTAAGATTATACAACTTAAGATTATACAACTTAAGTGTATAAGCTTCAGAGATTTCATTTAAAGATTTGTTTGTAATTTAACGACATTTATCAAGAAGTCGTTTGTTGTCAAAAATAACTTAAAGTATTTTTATAAAAAAAAATGCTAAGAAAAAGAGCAAGTATTAAGGTTCACAAGAAGAAACATTTCTTATTTTTTTAACGCACAAAAATATGAACATTGAACTGATTTTTACTTGCGAACTACATGGCTCGAACTCGAGCTTTTAATCAAACATGACATTACGATGGAAGAAAAGTCGAAAAAAAGGGGGTCCTCCGATTCCGTCCGTCTGTCTGTCTGTCTATCCTGGCCAATTTATTAAAGTTTTAAGCCGATTAGCATAGGGCGTTTTTTTAATTTTTTAATACGAAAAATAACAACAGTCACCATACAATTTTTTTGGTTAAAAATCGAAAATTCGAATTTTTTTTCAAAAACTAACCGATACTTTTTTTAAATTTTCTAAATATTTTCTTAATTTCGCTTCTTATTAAAAGAAAAACATATTTCGATATTTATCCAGAAGAGTACCTTTCATAAAACCGTTAGTTTGTTTATAAGTTTTCTAAAAAATGCCATTATTTTTTTTTTTAATTTTTCAAAATATATGAATGTTTGTTTTGAAAGCTCAATAATATCAGAAAGGGTTCATCATGTAAAATGTTTATTTATAAGCACTAAACAACTGCATACCGAAAATATTTTTAAGACAAAATGTAAAAATGTATGTATATATCGGGTGATTTTTTTGAGGTTAGAATTTTCATGCATTAGTATTTGACAGATCACGCGGGATTTCAGACATGGTGTCAAAGAGAAAGATGCTCAGTATGCTTTGACATTTCATCATGAATAGACTTACTAACGAGCAACGCTTGCAAATCATTGAATTTTATTACCAAAATCAGTGTTCGGTTCGAAATGTGTGTATCGACAAATTTTGTTCAGCGATGAGGCTCATTTCTGGTTGAATGGCTACGTAAATAAGCAAAATTGCCGCATGTGGAGTGAAGAGCAACCAGAAGCCGTTCAAGAACTGCCCATGCATCCCGAAAAATGCACTGTTTGGTGTGGTTTGTACGCTGGTGGAATCATTGGACCGTATTTTTTCAAAGATGCTGTTGGACGCAACGTTACGGTGAATGGCGATGGCTATCGTTCAATGCTAACAAACTTTTTGTTGCCAAAAATGGAAGAACTGAACTTGGTTGACATGTGGTTTCAACAAGATGGCGCTACATGCCACACAGCTCGCGATTCTATGGCCATTTTGAGGGAAAACTTCGGAGAACAATTCATCTCAAGGAATGGACCGGTAAGTTGGCCACCAAGATCATGCGATTTGACGCCTTTAGACTATTTTTTGTGGGGCTACGTCAAATCTAAAGTCTACACAAATAAGCCAGCAACTATTCCAGCTTTGGAAGACAACATTTCCGAAGAAATTCGGGCTATTCCGGCCGAAATGCTCGAAAAAGTTACCCAAAATTGGACTTTCCGAATGGACCACCTAAGACGCAGCCGCGGTCAACATTTAAATGAAATTATCTTCAAAAAGTAAATGTCATGGACCAATCTAACGTTTCAAATAAAGAATCGATGAGATTTTGCAAATTTTATGCGTTTTTTTTTAAAAAAGTTCTCAAGCTCTTAAAAAATCTCCCGATATTTCGGGAACAAAATAAAGATATTGAAAGTCAACTTATTTTTTAAAATGTAAAACATTGTCGTTAACTTAAAATTAATTTTGTCAACTTTTTTTTTCGATAACGAAAACTTATAAAAACAATTTAAAATTGATAAAAATAGTTTCCGCTTCAAGTATCTCGAAAACAAAGAAATATATTGGATTAAAATTTTTTTGATTTCAAAAAATGTTTTTATTAAAATTTTGTAGTACTTTTAGACAAATTTTTAAATGGTCACGAATTATAGGAAGTTATCAGTGTGGGTTGCATCCCAGCATAATTTTGTGTATACCCTAAGAACAAAAACTGAACAAGAAAATACCACCCAAATATTTTACGCTCCAGCAAAAGAGGCTGAGATGTGACCCACTCTAAAATTTTACCAATCCGTCTAACGATTTGTCTTGTTTAAAACTTTCACAAAATATTCATAACACTATTTAGTGTTAGATAAATAATTTAAAGTCAATATCTTTCTTTGTTTTTTTTTAATACTTGAGCCGAAAACCATTTCTTTTTGATGTTTTTGCAGGTTTTCGCGTTTGGTTCAAAGAGTTGTCACTTGAATTTTCAAAAAAAGTATGTACCTTAAAATTTCCAAAAATATTTTGCAATTAATGAATAGTTTTTTTTCAAAATCTATTTTTGTTAACGAATTTTTAGGGGAAACCCAATTTTTAACATTTTAGTAACATTTCTTGAAAGTTTTTATTTCTTGTATAAACAAAAAAAGATTGGATTTTTTTGAAAACATTATCACAGAATGAAATCATTTTGAAGTAAATACCTTCATTTTACTGAATGTCGAGAACAATATTTTCTGTGAGATAAAACTACTTTGAAGCCAATATTTTTAATTTTTGAAAAGACATTTGAGTCAGAATTCAATTTTTACCAACTTTTATTAATGTTTTTTAGGTTTTCATTTCTTGTAAAGAAACTACCCATTCGATTTTGCTCAAAATTTTACTAGATGTCAAAAACGTTATTCTTCGTTGAATATTTTTTTTCGTAAAATATTTGAGGTGACAATTTTTTTTTCAGTTTTTTGGACTTATAAAAAAACCATAATGGATTTTTTTAAAAATTTTATTAGTTTGATATCACATCACATCACAATATTATATATTAGATTTTATTCAAGTTGCAATCGATATTGGTTCGTGAAATATTTTGGGTTAGCTAAAATTTTCAATTTATTTCAGAGTCCTTTCTGTATTATTATCTGTATAACACAATTTATTTAAAGTCGACATTTCCTCTGGTTCCTAAGATATGGACGACGAAAACGCTCCCCGAACATACGGAAGTACGGATGTACGAACGCACTTACACAGCCACGCACAGACGTATCTTTAAAAATCTTTTATTTAGACTCTAGGGACCGTGAATCGTACCGGGTGCAATAACTATGGGAAGTTAATACTTTAAACATATTTCATCTTATTCAAAATATTATTGTTAACATATTTTTGGTAACTTTTCTTAAACAAATTTAAAGTTAACTAAAAGAAAAATATCACTGTCGGATTCCAGCAGAATTGTAAAGTCTTTTGATGGCTTTAATAAATAAAATCAAAGTTAATTAAAACTAAACTAAAAGTTAAGACTCATGATTTGACTTTGACTTTTTACATACAAATTTAGTCTTTCTTATGACTTTGGTTTAAAATCAATTTAAAAGTCAATTGAATCAAAATCAATTTGAATGCAGTCTCTTTGACAGTGTAAAGTATTTCAAGTCACAATATTCAAATGACTTACTGCCTTTCGCAATTAACTTATATTTAAATTGACTTTTAAATGACTGCATTTTAATTGACTTTGAGTCAATTTAATTTTTAAATTTACTTCAAATCTTGATTTTTAAACATAATATAAATTTTTATGTTAAAAGTCGCAGTCACTTAAAGAACTTTTCAAAACATTGTTTCTAAGTGAAAAATAGTGTTACGAGTATTGCAGTTTAAACAAAAAATCGTTTTGAAAAGCTGAGTTTCTAATTTTGATATCTTTTGATACAACAAAATGTTGGTAGCATTGAACTGTCATGCCAGATATTTTGGGTTCAATCCCTGTCTGTGCCATCTAAAGCTTTGACAAATCCTCCAAGAGTAATTCTTGTCATGAAAAGTTCTTGCTCAAATTAGCCGTTCGGCTTTGGCTTAAAACTGTAGGTACCCCCCCCCTACCTGGCAACACTACTTGCACACAGCATTGGTTGAATGTTGTAAGCCACTAGGCCCCAGTTCCTAACGGACTGTTGAGCCACCTAATTTATTTTGTATTATTATATAATAAATACAAATTTTTTAGATAAAAAAAACACGTATACGGCTAGGTGTACCGAATTTAGTTTTCAATTTAAAACATATGTATAAATGTAATTTACAGAATTGAAGTCAGAAGCTATCTATATTCAAGAAGGAATACATGTTAAATTATTTATATTTATATCATTTAAATATATTTGATATATTTTCCAACATAAAATAAAATAGTGTCTAGACGAAATAAAAAGTCATCAAATGTGAATATGTAAAAACATCTATCCTCCTAATGGAATTTTCATTTTTATACTCTTTTCCTTTCCTATAATATGAACAAAAACACCATCGAACCCTCACATAAAAAAGCTTGTGAAAGTTGTCTTTAAATTGTTTGAAATTAATGTCCCAAAAGATAAGGTACATAAATTATATTAAGCAAAAATATTCAAACAAAGATAACATCTGTAGCTGTAAGTTTTTTATTCCAAGTCATTAATTTAATGATCTGTGAAAAAGAAACAATGGTCAGGACATTTTCTTTTTTTAAATTATGTACACATATACGTGTGCTTATGAACCTTTAGATTTTGAAATATGTTACATGAGAGTGAAAGCAAAGAAAAGCAATTTCATCATCATGATTTTAGAAAATGTTTTTCTTCTCAAAAAACTCATCAATCACGTTTTTGTTGATATGTCAACAATATTATTTCATTGAATGTAAGCACAATGTTTTAGGTTAGATAAATGTACTCGTAGGTAACTTTGATATATTTTCACTTCTATAAAATTAGACCTTTATGGAATTCTATTTGTGGAAGATCTGAATTAGAAAACCCAATCCCAACAGTGTGTGTTCATGAATCTTCTTTGGACTCATCGTGTATCTGAGTGTAATAGGTTTCCTAAATAACATAATCCAGTGTAAACATCAGAAGGAACGTACTTCTATATTAAATTTCTACCCAAAATGTGCGTATTCAGATAAAATTCAGCTTTAAATATAAAAATTAAATATATAGATAAGTCAACATTTATATATGTATATAGAAAATTGAGAGAAAAAAAAGGTTCAAAAATTCAATTTCATGCTTCGGTTAAGGAACTTAAAAAAGGCTTTTTCTTGGTTAGAAATCTAGACGACATTGAGTACAATATAATTTATATACCCTATGTATATGTTTGTACATGAAAGGATTTCTTCTTTAATGGCTCTCCAAGGCTTTTTGTCAAGACTTTTTTGAAACTCATCATACCTATGGACAAAACATAGCTACATATAGACGAGTAGGAGTAAGTACTAAGGGAACGTTGGATTAAGAACCATCAGGGGATTACTCTTCTTTGCTATGTAATGTATGCAAGTTGTTAAAGGTTCAATAATGATACATTACATTGTCCTTGACCTTTTCTTTGAATCATTTATTCAAATATATAGTATATGTACCTACCCTCACCTTCAAATACCCTACCTACTTTTCAATACCAAACACTCTCTTAGATTTTCAATTCCTTTGAGAGGTCCGAACAAAAAGGAAAAAAACATTGATTTGGAATTATCTTCACTTGAGAGAGGAAAAGGTATCTACGAGTATGTAGTGGGTACATACAAGAAAATGTATTAAATGTAAATTCAATATCAAATATTTAAAATATTTTACATAAATTCTTTGAAAGAAAATTATGCTGGTATATAGATTTTACAGAGATTAATATATTATGCCTGCATATTTGAAAACTTTTAATACGATGATGATGATGGGGAGGTCGGTCTTATCAATACTCGACTTACTTTATAAAGGATAACAAAACATCAACAACTTACAACTACAAAAGAAAATAAATAAAAGAAGCTTTATTGTGTCTTAGGTTCTCTTTTATATGAATTTCTTTAACTATGTTATAAGAAAACTTAAAATTGGAATATCTATATCCTTTAAATGTCTATAAGGCGATGTATCAAAATCAATGTTTATGGGTATTGGTTTCTGTTTCGGACATTGGGGGTTGCTATACTTTCATTATATTTTACAGGGTGGTTCGAAAGGAATCTAGCTTTGTTCGAACATTTTTTTTTTTGGTTAGCTTTTCTGATAGCTTTGAAATGTGATTTCAACAAGAAAAAAATAGAGTGTGTGCAGACACTGCTTATCCACACTAAATAAAAATTAGGTGGTGCAACTGTCCGTAGAGAACCAGGGCCTAGTGACTTACAACTCCCAACTATTCCTGTGTGCGAGCAATTGCAGGGATGGAAGGGACCTACAGTTTATATGCCGAATCCGAACGGCTAATTTGAGAAAGCACTTTTTCATGACAAGAATTACTCTTGGAGAATTTGTCAATTCCTCGCAAGAGGCAGTACCCGTGAAAAAAAAAAACTTTCGGTGACACAGGCAGGGATCGAACCCAAGACATCTGGCATGATAGTCCAACGCACTTTTTTTTTTTCCAAATCCATTTTTATTAACTCATTCTTAAGACTATCTTAAAGCTAGACAAAAATTCATAAAACTAGCCTAATTATCTATAACTTACAACTAACTTACTGGTCCCATACGGACACTCTAAGTTAAACAATAATACTTAATGCTAATGCCTTTCGGCCCTAAGATCTATTTAACTTCAATTCATTTTATTTATTTTTGTATTCATTAGAAAATTTAGAAAAAACTAATGTCAATATCTTTTTTTATTTTTACTTAAAAACTACTTAAAATAAGGTCCTTAATATAAAACTTAAAGCTAACTAAAACTACCTATTCTACCTATAAACTACTTAAAACTAGAACAACCACAGCAGCAAATCTAACTATCTAACGTTTTTTGTTTTTCATGTTTTGTCTTTTTTTTTTTTTGATGATTCCGTTTTTTTTAATTTTTTTTTTGTATTTTTTTTTGTATGTTTTTTTTTTGTGCCACCATGCCTATTCTACTTAAAACTAAACCCTAAAACTATAAAACAAGTATGTAAGCCGGCCAAGGCTTTAAACCCCATCCCGACTACCCACTATCAAGTGCCGATTGAAGCCACCAAAACTGGCTCTCCTGCTTCACCCTATCAGTTCGGTCCCTTTCGGACACAGCCCTACTGAACCGAAGGAGCTCTGCTCCGCCTTGTGCCATAACGTCCCGATTGTACAGGAGTCGCCTATCCACGGTTCGTGGTCTGACTTGGTAGATTAACGGAACTGCCAGTCTATCCTCTATCAGACCGCATCTGTCTAAAAAGAGGAATGCCTCTGGTGGAATGAAGCCTCAAGCGTGCACTTTCAAAATACTCGTCGTTCGGATAGAACGCCCCGAAAATTAAATTGTTGGTCGAAGACATAGCTCTTGCAATGTGACCTCGAACGAGTTTTATCACGAAATTGTCAATTCTGTTGATTCGAGCTCCGTTGTATAGGACCTCGTTGGAATAGTAGTGCACGTAAGAAGATTCGGCTGTTCGATATAAGCCGGTACAGCGTCGTAAACACTGCCGCTCGAACACCTGAAACCTCTCCATCTGGGAAGGGGCAACATTGAACCACACAGGACAACCATAAACGATCATCGACCGTATGAGGGCCATGTAGCAAATTACCTTCACTCTGGGGTCAAGCCGACTGCTGTAAAACAGCCGTTTCGTCAGAGCGAAGGCTCCTCTGGAACTGGCCAGAGCAGCATTTATATGTCTGTCGAAATATAAATACTGATCTAACCAGATACCGAGGTACTTCACTACACTTTTGCTCGCTAATGGCTGCCCGTGAAGATCAACGATAACCATCTTGCGCCAATTCTTGCACGTATCCCTCGTGGCCCTAGCCAACGGAGTCCGGAACAGAATTGTCTCCGACTTCTGGACATTTATTTTCAGTTTCCAGTCGTCGCAATATCGCTGAATCTTGTCGAAATCACGCTGCAAGAGAATTCTAAAAACCTCAACCTTTCGGGCCGTTCTGTACGCAATTAGATCGTCGGCGTACGCAATTGCCTTTGTAAGAATACCTATCAGATCGCTGGTGTAAATGCTGAAGAGAATCGGCGAATTCACCGCTCCCTGTTGAAGATCATTGTTAATTTGGAATGTTGTGGTAGAAGTTACATTGCCACTTTTGACAACAAACTTTCTACCGTTAAGCATATCATAAAGTATATACAACAATGGCTTGCTTATGCCAAGCCTGCTCAGTTTTAGGTAAAGACCCTCTAACCATACGGTGTTAAAGGCCTTTTCCAAATCAACCAGAACAGCACCTGTGCATTGTTGTTTTGTTTTATTCCATTGGATATCAGAAACGAGTTTAGACGCAGCATGAATTGTGTCATGACCCGCCTTGAACCCGAACTGTTTATCCGGAATTATTTTGTTGTCCGCAGCCCACTTAGTCAGAGCCCTATTGATGATTTTTTCGAAAACTTTGCTGATGCTCGGAAGAAGACTTATCGACCGAAGATTTGACGGGTTGGAGTTGTCCTTTCCCTTTTTCGGGAGAGGATGAGCCACAGCGGTCTTCCAATGCACTGGATAATATGCATTCAGTGCATTATTGAAGAGCGTGGTGTAAATGTCAATTGCCTCCATCGGTAAACGTCTTAGTACAACGTTGGATATACCATCGACACCTGCTGACTTTTTATTTTTTATTGAGTTGAAGATGAGCTGAAGCTCAACCTTCGTCACTAACAGGGGACTTGGTCCCGTTTGCTCGGCGATTATGGCATTTGCCAAGGAATCGTCATCGAACCGCATAAAACCGCGGTTCTCAGATCGCCAATGCGTTATATCATTACGAAGGTAAAAGTGATTAAGTAGGGCTCTGTTTTCCAGGTCGTGGTTGGGGCGAATGCTAACATTCACCTTGTACACTTGCTGGAAAGCAGCTCCCACCGCCTCCACTTTTTCCTTCGGATCTTCAATTATGTAAAAGTCATCGTCAAAGATGGCTTCTTCTGGATCTATTTGCGCTGTCATGAGTACGTCTCTGTTCTCTTCAGTTCTTTGGAGTTTCAGACACGGAAGGTAATTGTCGTTCTTTTTCCTGAATATCTTGTTGATTTAGGGTCACTGGACTTAGCTGACCGGATCTTGCGGTCCCAGTACTTGTTAATCGATAACCTGTAGTTCTCCTTAATCAGCAGATTGACATTTTTTATTGACGACTTCAGTGTCCTAACCTCCAAGTCGTGCGGGTCTGTAAGTCGTCTGTACAAGCCACTCTTGTGCTTACGTAGTGCGTCAATAGTCGCGTTTCTGTAAGCATCCATTTGGTCCCGTTCTTTGTACTTTGGTATTGTCCGTTCCATCGTTCGTTTTATTGTTTCATTCATCTGTTGTAAATGTTGGTCAATTTCTGTATTTGTCAGGTTTCTGTTGTTTGGTAGGGCTATGTCACTCGAACGAAGTTCTCTCGCTAAGGCGTTGGTGAAACGAGGCCAGCGCATCTTACTGTAATTGTAAGAGTGCGTTGCAACGTATTCCTCCAACTCCACGCGTTCGTTCGGTATCTGCATTACAGCAGCCAGTCCGCAGTGATCACTGTCGTACTCAACTGCCTGTAAGCAGTTACGAGGGTGATTACCCACTTTGTCTGTAAATGTCAGTCTTGTGTCGTACAGCAAAAGATCCAAAAAGGAGCCGGTTCTTGGATACGATGGCTTTTCAGTAGCCAGCAGGTCGACGCAATATTCAACGCTGTAAAGATCCATCAAATTAAAAAGATGGTTACCTCTAGGATTACTATGTTGATTTCCCCAATCTTCATGTTTTGCGTTCAAATCACCGGCCAAGATGAAATAGTTTTCTTCCAAGCTCAGTTTCAGTTCCCTAAAAAGAATCTCGAGTTCTGAAGCAAAGTAAGTAACCTGCGGAGCTCCAGCCGCATAAGCCGCAATCATATACATCCGCTTCCCTTGAGTGAGAGAGATGCATACAACGCAAACTTCTAGCGTCTTGAGCTTTCGCAATTCATTGTTGTATATGACTTTATAATTAATGCCTTTTCGTATAAAGAGAGCGACACCGCCCCCTTGAGTGGAGTCGGGCCGGTCTCTTCTTACGATATTGTAATTTTTATGAATCAATTTGTGTTTGCGGTTTAGCTTAGTTTCGCTAGCCATAAACACATCGGGACTGTAGTCTTTCAACAATTGGAACATATTGGCTCTTCGTTCAATCCTAATCAGTGAATTTACATTCACAGCTAGGACTTTTAGGTGCGTCTCCGGCAGCGCGTCCATTATGGTCTAAAGTAAAGTGCTCGTAAACAAACACACCAATATCCCACAACTAAAGTAATATTTTTGTGCTGAAATAAAGGCGCATTATTTCCTTTAAAAGTTCTATGAAAAACGCTCTAGAAGAAGTCCGTCTCTGTGAGCGTACCATATGAGAGACATTTCATTCCATACTTAGCTCAAAACAATCTCTATTCATAAAATAATTTATTAATTAAACAATCTATAAGAGTTATTATCAATTTTGAACCACCCTATATTTTTTCTTTCTTCTGTTTCAGACATTTCGGAGTAAATTGAAAATATTGAATTTATTGTTTTTATATTGGCATTTTTCCCCTCCTCTTTTCTTAATTCCATTGTTGAACCCTTTTTATTATGTATAGATAACTGATGAAGTGAATAAAATATAATTTTTTGAATTTATATGAAGGTTAAATAATTGAGTATAAAGTGTTTTGTTTTCGAAAAATTAAATCTATGTATGTACATTTAATCCTCGTTGGATACAATTTTTGATAAGAAACCCTAAGAAGGATTTAGTATGAATAGTTAGTATGAATAACTTATATAAGAGAAGTAGGAGGGAATATAATAATGCAAGAATGCCTTAAAATTTGAATTACCATCAATTATAGTACATATTTTCTTAAATAAAGAATATTTAATGCAAATAATTTGAAGTTCTCATTAATTTCATAAAAATCTGTCAAAATCAGAAAAGTTTCTTTTTATTAGATTATTATATTACATACGATGTTGCATGTTTTAACATTTATTTGTCTATGATAAAACCGAGAATATTTTTGTATATTATGAATTTTGCAAGCAATCTGTCCAACTTGATATTATTTGTAATTTTCTTAGGTGTATTTTTACTTGAAATAAATTTCACAAGCTTTGCAGAAAAACTATCCCAAAAAAATATCGAATTTCTAGTTTTTCATACATTTCATTTAAATGTTGAATGTTGATCCTTAGAACCTTAATCCATGGTTCTTAAAAAGATGTTTGTATATGAACGTACGTTTCGGAACACCTTTGTTAGTCCTCAATATCTCAAGAACCAGCAGATATATTGGGTTAAAATTACTTATTTATACAGATACATACTCGTATATCAATATTAAAATGTGCCACAAGGACTTTCAAAAACAATTAGTAAAGTTTTTTTTCTTAGAAACATTTTTAAGGAGACTAAAAAATCAGCCCTATCATGAATTCCATCGTAATCGGAAATTTTTACGAATCCCGAAAAACTGTATCATGAAATCTGTTCGTAGCGGAAAATCTCATACTATTTTGCATTACGAACGGATTTCATGATTGGGATTCGTAAAAATGTCCGATTACGATGGAATCCATGATAAGGCTGAATAGTTGATCAAAAAATATCTCACGAACCAATAAAAATCGATTTTTATTAAATTTAGAATCGAAAAACAAAATTGATGAATTTTTCTTTAGATGCAATTCAATATGAAAGTCAACTCCATTGATTTTTCAAAAATTTTTTTTTTTAAATCGTTAGAGCGGTTTTTTTTTAAATTAATTTTTTATATATAAAATTTTTAAATTTTGTTCTAAAAATACTTTTGGTATGCAGTTGTTTAGTGATTGTAAATATACGCTCTACATTTGAATTTCGTAAAAAAATGTTGACCCGTTTTTGAGATATAGAATTTTGAAAAAATAAATTCAATATTTTTTTAAAAATCCAAACAATAAAAAAATTCACTTTTGATAATCAAATATTGTTAAGGCAATATAAGAGCTTATTCAGAAAAAAAATTTTTGAAATCGGTTGATAAGCTGCTGAGAAAATTAAGAAACAAAATAACGGTTCTATGAGCGGTACCTTTCCTGAGCAATACAAAAATATGTTTTTCTTATGAAAAGAAGCCAAGTTTAAAAATAAAATTTTAGAGAAAATTAAAAAAAATCTATCAGTTTGTTTTTGAGAAAATTCGAATTTTCATTTTTTGACCAAAAAATTGTATGGGGGCCACTGTTAGTTTTGGTCTTAAAAAAAAAAATGAAAAAAACGCCTAACGCGAATCTGCTGAAAACCTTAACTTCCAAGTTTGAACTCAATCGATCCAATGGTTTAGGCTGTAGGAGCGTGGACAGACAGACAAAACAGACCGGACGGAATCGCGGGACCCACTTTTTTCGACTTCTCTACCATCGTAATATCATGTTTGATTAAAATCTCGAGTTCGAAACTTTGCACGAATGCAAAACTTGCCATATAGTTCCTAGATATATGTCGCAAGTAAAAAAAACAAATGCAAAAATGAGGCTGGTATGCGACCCACACTGAGAATTTCCCATCCCGTCTGTCGATTTGCATATAGTTTGAATCTATTTTTGTTAACGAGATTCGTGTCGAAAACCAATTTTTACCAATTCTATTAGCATTTCTTAAAAGTTTTTATTCCTTATATAAACAAATACAAATTGGATGAATAAAATTAATTTGAAGTCAATTTCTTCTGTTGTTGGATTTTTATAAAAATGTATTGAGTGTCAAAAACAATATTTTCTGTGAGAAAAAATAAGTTTGAAGCCAATATTTTTAATTTTTGAAAAGATATTTAAGTCGAAAGTAAATTTTGACCAATTCTTAGTATTGTTTTTTTTTTTTTTGTTTTTATTTTTTTTAAGAAAACTGTCAATTCGATTTATCTCAAAATTTTACCGAATGTTAAAAACAATATTTCTTATAAGACAAACTTAGTTTGAAACCATGATCTCAAAGTTTTGAAAATATATTTGAGTCGAAAATCAATTTTTACCAGCTTTTAGTGTTGTTCTTTTAGGTTTTTATTTTTTATTAAAAAAAACCCGTCAATTCGATTTTTCTCAAAATTTTACGAGATGTTAAAAACGTTATTTTTCCTGGCACAAAAATATTTTGGAGATAAAATCATTTTGTGTAATAAATATGCAGATTCAACGGCACTCGTTTGCCAACATCTTTAATATGAGTAATTGATTTTATAGTTAACCGGACTACCTTTTTTCAATTAATAAGAAAAAAGACATATAGCAATAAAAAGTTGCTTTTGTTTTGGCCGTTATGAAAACTATTTTTTCTTGTGGTCTATTTAGAAGTAAATACATACGTAATGTATAACATTTTAGAACAAAAATTACATTGATTTGTTTAAGATACTAATTTTTGAACAACATAGAGATAGAGGTATATTTAGTTGCTAATGTTTTGGCCAACACTGGGGCCCTACTCTGTAATGCGTTTCGAAAGCAAATATTTTCGAAAACGAATATTTTGTACTCTCTATTTCTAATGCGGATAAGAAATCTAGTACTTACGGAATGACAAATCCGCATTCGGATTTTTCGTACCTGGCAATGCGTTTCCGAATGTCATTAGCGTTCGAAAACGGAAATTTTCTTTCTACACCAAGAGAGGTAACGAATTGCAATTCGAAGGTCGTTTTTAAAGGACACAAAAGGAAAATTTTGTTGAGTTGTGTGAAATAGATAAAATATAAGTAAGGAAATAATAATTTTATTCAAAATTTAAGCAAATAAATCCCATTACAGGGAATCATCAGCGAAAAATGTGCATACCAAACAAAAGCAATTTGAAATTATGGCGGAATTCGTATGACTTGAAGGAAAAAAAGTGTACTTTAGCAAAAGACAAATTTCAACACAAAAAACGAAATGAATATGAAAAAAATCAGCTTAAACTTTCTAAGCTTGAATTAAAAAGAGAAATGTGGCAATTGCAAAGCAGTAAAATGTAAAAAAAGACATTACGAAAATTTTCAAGTGATAATAATGACTGAATTTTAATTTTTTTTTGTATTTTTGCTTTGACAAATCTCATAAGAAATACTCCGAGACTCGGTAAATCTATTGGATAAATATAAAAAGTACTAGATGATTGTTTTATTCGATTCGAACATTTTACAGAGTACGAATTCATAAACGAATCGAATATCAGATTCGAATCGGATTGGCTTTCGAAACGCATTACAGAGTAGGGCCCCTGTATTGTATGTGTCACTGTTCAATTCCAATCTTTGATTTTGTATGTCAACTCTTGAAAATAATTATGCAGAGAAATAAAAGACACGTCTCAATTCTTGTGAATGTTTATTTCGACTCAATTTTTCTAAAACTACTTACAACTATTTATACCTACTTATACTTAAATCTATAAGGAACATGAGATAAGATACTGATAAAAATAGAATACACATTTTCACCCCATGCTATCTTTGGGTATTTGTGTGTACACATGTGTTCCTATCCTATCAGTATCCTATCCTATGATGCTACTCACTATCACCAGATTATATTTTATCTTGCCTGTGGAAATGCGCAGCTGCACCCTTGTAAGGATCATGTTCATTTATGAACAACTCTCTTTTCGGAAAAATTGCACCTCCCGCTTAACATGGGCAATACAGACTCCCCATTCCATAGCATTTTTTCTTCTTTTGGCCCAATCTTCTCACTTCCGAGTTATGGTACATCTTATGGAAATGTCTATTTTTGTTATTTTATTTTAATAAACGTATTTTAGCTAATTTTTGAACAACTGTATTCTGAAAACTGTTTCATTTACGCACATCTTAAGGCTCAAATTTTAGTTAATTTATTTGACTTAAAATAGTAGAACATGTTTGTACTAAAACAAAATTTTCCTTCAAGGTAAAAAAATACCAGTAAGCGAAAAATGCGGTTTTTCTAATTTTTGGACAAGGTCGGAAACTTGGATTATTAATCAAGCCAACATCATAAGCAAGAAACCAACAAATCAGTACTATCGATTTTATGGCAAGGTTTTCTTCTATTCAAATGACAAAATTACTGGACTATCACTGGAGAGTTACTCAAAATTCAATTTTATCTTAAAATGAGAAATTTTACCTGAGTTAAATTAATAAATATTTCTTATTACTTGAATGAACTTTATTGAAGTTTTTTCCATTTTATTTTAATGAGTGTCAGTGTCACCTTAATTTGAAACAAAAGTTCTCTATATAAAATTCCGTAATTTCTTATTCATAAAGGGATTTCAATGCTGTTTGTCATTCAAAAAGAAAGAAAACAAAATTAATTGTGTTTTTTTTTTTGTTCTTTTGTGTTGTTTTAAAAACACAAATTAATGCTTTTGAAGTAAATGTTAATAAAACAAAGCAAACAGAATTTAAAAAAAGAAAAAGTAGGGAGAATTCTTGATAAATAATTGTTTGTTTAATACATCAAGAAGGAAAAAGGAAACTTGACAGGTTTCTTTTTCGTACTTAAAATTGCATGACTTTTCTGTTGTTACTGTAATCTTTTTTAAGGGCAATCAGGAATATACCTTACTTTTTTAAATTCTCTATCAAATACAACTTCTTTACTCTGACTTAATATTTCTAAATCGTATCCTTATTTGAAAAACTAAGCTACAATTCGATAATACAATTCCATTTCTTGAAATCCGAAACAGTCAGCTTTCAAATCTTTTTCTTTCTAAGGATTGCGAATACTTTAATAAATAAAAAGTTGAACATTTAAAGCTAATTTGAACAGTTTTTGATACTTTTTCTAAAATTACCTTCTCAGAAAAATACTGATATCTTTTTATTTCTTTAAAATATTTTTTTCAATCGAAAGAATCAACTGGTATTTTTCAAACCTCCTTAATTTATATAGAATTTCAGAATGTAATTCAATTGTTGTGCCAGAAGCATTATGTGCACAATAGAATTTTCTGTCATCTGAAGGACTTACAATAACAGTTCGGTACGTACACTCTCTAAACAATTTCTATGGCAACATCCTGTCAAGACCGATGAATGTCTGCTGATTTCAGTTTCAACAATATACGAATACAAAAAAGAATCACTTTCAACAATCATCCTATATACGAGAAAATATACCTCGAAACAATACATCAAACAAAATAACGCAAGATGTTGGCGCCAAAAACCTTTGCGTTGCTGATTTACAACATATTACCTTCAAAATGTTCAGGCTTTAGATTCGCTGTATAAGCTTCATACTATAAATGGAGGATAAATGGAGGGTATGATGATGGCAGTGAGAAGGATTTACACCGTCAGCCGTGTAAAAATTATCGATCTACTGTACCGAAATCAAAACATATAAATTATATGGAATATCGTGTGGAAAACAGAAGGTATAACTTATAAGTACGTTTACACACCAGATGTAGTCGTATGGAAGGAAAATTTTGATATTAGATCCTTTAGAATTTATTCAATGATTCATGCATGCGCCAGAACTATAGCGCCAAGCAGTGCTATACTATCGGGTGATTTTTTAAGAGCTTGAGAACTTTTTTTAAAAAAAAAACGCATAAAATTTGCAAAATCTCATCGATTCTTTATTTGAAACGTTAGATTGGTCCATGACATTTACTTTTTGAAGATAATTTCATTTAAATGTTGACCGCGGCTGCGTCTTAGGTGGTCCATTCGGAAAGTCCAATTTTGGGTAACTTTTTCGAGCATTTCGGCCGGAATAGCCCGAATTTCTTCGGAAATGTTGTCTTCCAAAGCTGGAATAGTTGCTGGCTTATTTGTGTAGACTTTAGACTTGACGTAGCCCCACAAAAATAGTCTAAAGGCGTCAAATCGCATGATCTTGGTGGCCAACTTACCGGTCCATTCCTTGAGATGAATTGTTTTCCGAAGTTTTCCCTCAAAATGGCCATAGAATCGCGAGCTGTGTGGCATGTAGCGCCATCTTTTTGAAACCACATGTCAACCAAGTTCAGTTCTTCCATTTTTGGCAACAAAAAGTTTGTTAGCATTGAACGATAGCGATTGCCATTCACCGTAACGTTGCGTCCAACAGCATCTTTGAAAAAATACGGTCCAATGATTCCACCAGCGTACAAACCACACCAAACAGTGCATTTTTCGGGATGCATGGGCAGTTCTTGAACGGCTTCTGGTTGCTCTTCACTCCAAATGCGGCAATTTTGCTTATTTACGTAGCCATTCAACCAGAAATGAGCCTCATCGCTGAACAAAATTTGTCGATAAAAAAGCGCGAAACACATTTCGAACCGAACACTGATTTTGGTAATAAAATTCAATGATTTGCAAGCGTTGCTCGTTAGTAAGTCTATTCATGATGAAATGTCAAAGCATACTGAGCATCTTTCTCTTTGACACCATGTCTGAAATCCCGCGTGATCTGTCAAATACTAATGCATGAAAATCCTAACCTCAAAAAAATCACCCGGTATAAGGACGAATTTACGCACCGGCACCGTACATAAGCATCAGCATCAGCATCATCACACTCACTGATGATGATAACGAGGATATTGTGGTGGGATGTGATGGTGGCTGGCGTACTGAAGCTGACGAAGACGTCTATTGGTAGAAAAACCACCTTTTTTGAAAAATAAATTGCGTGAAATAATCCGACGTGTTGGCGGTGCGGCGGCCGGCGCGGCATTGGATTTTGGGCGTATAAAATTATGGTTTGAGGGTAAGGTATGTATGTTATGAAGTGTATAGGTATGTACAAAGTTTTTCAAAAAGATGAATTATGTTTTAGGGAAAGAGCACATATTGCGCGAAGCCTCGAAAAACACGTGTGGTTAGCTTCATACAAATGTGTTCTGTTAAGTATATACGGAAGGAAAGACATATTATAAAACATAGCTCACGCATTTTTGACAGACATGACGACAAACTGAAACGATAGATTGATGGTTTTTGATGAATTTATGAATTAAGGAAATATTTATACGAAGACCACATTATTGGGAGCGTGCAACCATTCAACAAATTTTAAGCTTTTATGTTCAAATAGCTGATCTGTAGGTATACAACTAAGTAGGTTTTGGTTCATACAACAGCGCGTTTTGTAATTTATCAAGAACTCATATCGACATGAGGTCCTTTTTAAAGTAAAATTTTAAATTTGAATGTTAGATTAATTCATTACGCGATTTAATATTAAGTTGCTGTTTGAATCTCTAGTTAATAACAGAATCCATTAAAATGTATGAAATACATCAAACGTATAGCATACGATTAAAGAAATTACGTAGGTATATCGGAGCTTCAAGATGTGTCCCCTGCATGCGAAATGAAATTAAGGAATAAATTGATTTAAATTATTCTTAAATTAATGAGACTGTAACGTGATGTACACATCTAGATTGATGTATTGTATAACCCAAATATTGAAAAAGACGTTTGACATTTACTGGAACGTAAATTTGAATTATAGAGTTTTCCAATTATAGGTTCCATTTTAATATTAAAAAGAGGCTGGAATGCGACCTACACTGATAACTTCCTATCCCGTCTGTCGATTTTTCTTGCTTAAAAGGTTTATAGGATTTAGCGTTTTATTAAAAAAGTTTTCAGTTGAATTATTCTTAAAAATTTAAAAATTCCCAAAAATATTTTGCATAAAATGAAATAGTTTTATTTCAAAATCTATTTTTGTTAACGAGATTTTTAGTCGAAAACCAATTTTTACCAATTTTAGTAGCATTTCTTAAAAATTTGTATTTCTTATATAAATTAATACAAATTGGATGAATGAAATTAATTTGAAGTCAATATCTTTTATTGTTCACGAGATATCAAGAACCAAACATACATTTTTACCGATTTTGAGTACTATTTTTTGTAGATTCTATTTTTTTATGAAAAACGGACTGTTGGATTTATATAAAAAAATGTACTGAATGTCAAAAACAATATTTTCTATGAGATAAAATAAGTTTGAAACCAATATTTTTAAATTTTGAAAGGATATTTGAGTAGAAAGTAAATTTTTACCAAGTTTTAGTGTTGTTATTTTAAGGTTTTTATATTTTGTAAGAAAACTGTCAGTTCGATTTTTTTCAAAATTTTATTGAATACTAGCGGCCCGGTACGTGCTTCGCTACGTATAAGGTATAGTAATAAAAAAAATGATTATTAAGTTCATTTATTTAAACAAAAAAAATATTTTAAATTGCTAGCTCAGTGCTGCCACTCAGAAATTAAAAAAAAAAAACATTATAAAAAACATAATTTTAGCTAAAGAAACATTTTTTTTTTAGTTGGAAAATAGTTAAACCAGAAAAAAAGAGATCTTAAACAAAATTGACACAACATCTCGGCTAGTGACAAGTGAAACAAATATTTTCAAATAATTATTAGGATTATTTTATTTTTAAAACAACAAAAATGGAAGGAATAACATTAAAATAAATTATGATACTAAAAATATTAAATATACATAAAATGTAGTGATACATTACTTTTTTGGCACTGTATGAGTTCTATTAAATAAATAATTGAAAAGGAATAACTTAATTTATTTAATTAAGTACTAGTTAGGTACTACTTAGGTACTAGTTAGATTTTTGAAATTTTGTACATTTTAAGTTTACAAAAATTTCTTAAGAAATAAATAAGTACATAATTTTTTATTTGAACTCTTTGTTGTAGATATTCCTGTAGTACCAGTCAAGAAGATCTGTAGAAACCTTAAATGCATAGCATGTTTCGTTTTTAACCATATGTTTAGCATGTAACAACCCGTTTAGTGAATCAATCTCAAGGCTGTTTCTTAATTTGGTTTAATTTTGGTAGTGTCTTTAAAATTAAATCTTAGAAAAATTTGCTTAGTAGCTTCAATTAAAAAACTCAAGCAATCACATTGAAAACTATGTAAAATGCTGTTTTCTACTGCCACACTTTCCAAAAACAGACCCACTTTAATACCAAAATACATTTCATAGTATGGTAATTGATTTCGAGGATTAATATAATCTATACTAATAATTGCAGTTTTGTCTAAATAATCTTTTTTTAAATAGCAACTTAAAATTGATTTTATTGATGAAGAAACTTCTGACCGAACTTGATGTATTTTTGGCTTTTCAGCTTGCATACATTTATTGAGTTTTGTGAAAAAAGGTAGCACAAAACTAAGAAAACTCAAATACATATAATGCCTTGGATCGTTTAACATATTCAAAATAGTGCGAGAGGATAAAAGTTTGTCTGGTGTTCCTGCTTCTTCTCAAAAAATGCCTTAAGAGCATCATATTGCGTTAGAACAGAATTCACAACCTCTAGGCGTGAAAGCCAACACGTTTGACAGAAACGAAGAAGCTTATTTGGCTTTATGTTTAAAATATTCTGAAATGATTTATATATAGAAATTCTCTTTGGACTGTGTGGTATATATGTAATTGTACACATCACGGCACAAATCTTTTACACTACTTGGTAATTCTGTACACGCATATGAAGCCACAAGATGAAAAGAGTGGCAAATGCACTTCGTAACAAATAGATTCGGTGCATCTTTTTTAAAGTGCGTGCGAACGGATGAATTAACTCCCATCATGACTGCTGCACAATCTGCACCAAAACCAATTAAATTAGTCTTATAATCAATATCACTTTTTTGAAAAATATTTACAAGAACATCGTAGATAGTCTTAGCGTCAGCTTTTTCTAATACAAATAAGTTATAAAAAAAATCTTCTACCTTAAAATTATTGGACATACGTATTACAACACACAGATTCTTATAGATACTTATATCCGTTGATTCGTCGATGATCACAGAAAACTTGTTCTTCCTCATAGTCATAAGTGAACATACATTGTCGAATTGGTGCGCTCCTATCACATTTTGTATGATACATGTGGCCTTAGTACGGCTACAACGAATATTTTTGCCGATTTCGGAGTCTGTGAAAGTGCTTTTAATCACAATGGTAGGTGCTCCATGAAATTAAATGCTATGTTGTGCTCCGCTATCAAGACACATAATTTTATTTCTGCCTCTGCTACTTTTCTTATTAATGGCAAACGTATCCATGTCATATCTTCAATGTTTTGTTTTTTTTTGACAATTTTTATATTAGTTTGATGCTTCCTTGTGGTACTGTGGAGCTCCGAACCTTTTATTCCAGTTAAAATGCTGAGATGGACATTACAAACTTTGCAATGAGCAAACAGTTTGCCTTTGTCGCTACGCCCGGATCCAATTTTTATATAAAGGCATTTATTCCCATTTAATTACGTATGTTTGTAACAGTGGTCTCTTTTTTCTTTGTAGGCACTTCAATCTCATTGTTATTAGCCTCATCCTGATTATCGTCTTGAATTTGAATTATTTCGCCAATGCCAATGCCTTCAGCGTTGTCACATCTTATTCGTGAACAGGATGGCGTATTTTCTTCCGAGGTTGATGTTGTTTTTGTTGTTTTTAAAGACGCATGTTCGCCTGAGCTGCTTGTTTTATGGCGAATCACAAATTTATCCATTAACAATTATGTATCTAAATTGCAATAACTCATAATATTTTATTTGAAGTTGAAAAAAAACATTATTTTGGACTCGAAAACATTTAAACATTTTTTGGGTCCAAAAAACATGAAAATAATGTTAAAGCGTTGTTTCTGGCAGCACTGAAGCTAGCTATTTAAAAGTCCAAATGACCCAAATGATATATTGTTTATATTATATTTATCAGCAAAGGGTAAAAACTAAAAAATAAAAAAGAATTGGGTACTCTTACTATGGTGGGTCTATATGGGCTAATCTATATGGGCTAGTTTATATGGACTAGTCTAAAACAGTTCTTCGTTTTGAATTCGACCAATTAACGAATTCGAAGACGAATTTGAAATGTCATAATGTTTGTTGGCGAGTTGAAATCCTACATTTTTTTTGCGGATTCACAGGCGAAAGAGTGTTTATTATTATTAACTGTTCGATTTCGTGGATTCTTTCTTGATTGTAATTATATAAAAATGTGAGTTAGCCTTATATTAATTTTCTTATAATTTATCCAAAATCCACAATAAAATATAAAATTTAATGAATAAATCACCCCAAATTTCATAAATTCAATCAAAACAAAACAAAATTTGTAGAAAGCTGTCAAATCACTGGAATATAGGAAGAAAAAGTCAAACAAAAAGTGTCAAATCACTGGAATATAGGAAGAACTATTTTCGCTTCGCCGCGAATTCGTTAATAAGGAAATACGACGCGAGTCGAATTTGAAAGGTCGAATTAAAAACGATCCGCCGCGAACCTCATAATCAGGCCCCAGTTGAGGGTACCGACTCTGGAACAGGCAACATAAAGTTGGCCATGTGAAAACATGATTCCTCCAAATTGACACCACAAACGTGAAGTGTTTGCCTTTGGGCCTTATTTATGGACATCGCAAATGATAAACGCACAAGATATTGTAATCTTTTGAATTCAAATGGCATATCAGTTGGAATCATAGGGATACGAGGTATCAAATACACTTCTCCTTTTGATTTACCAGTTAAGATTGTAAATTCAATCAAATTTGGCAATAACTCTGGTGCCATTACACAGTTTTGGTGGATTAATATTTCGCAATATATAATCAAAGAACCAATTTTCAGATCCAAGCAATGCGGTGGTATACCAGCCGGTTCCAATGAATTTAAAAATTCAATACACCTGGCAGTTTCGCTTGAATTTGAAAATAAATGGCATTGATATGAATGTTCTTCGGTGCTAAAATGGCGCGTTCTCTCAACCAATCATGATTTCTGTAATTCTTAAGAATATTCTGAAAAACACATTCAATCAACTTATCTACATATAGATTGCGCATTTGTATAAAAATTGTTCGGTAAAGTGGTCAATCCGTTGGTACTGTCGATTGATATTTTGCCATCACCAATTTCGAACAATTGTTTTGAAAACTCATGTGCAGTTGCATCATTATGTAGGTGAATATGCATATTAATGTTCAGTGTCAATTTTTTGTAAATATCTCCAAAGAACTGATGACTTCAAACAGGGGTTTATTTCATCAGCAGGAGTTGATCGAGGAATGACAGGCAATGTTTGACGAAAGTCTCCTGACAGCAATATCAGAGCACCACCAAAAAGCTGTTGATTACCGCGTAAATCTTGTGTTGAATGGAGTTTCAATCACCTGTACATTCAATGGCAATTTTAATGCAGAGTGTGCGGTCCGACCAACTTCTAATAATGTAGCAGCAATTCCCGAAGATGCAAGTGCCAATGCAATTTTCTGTTCCAATCGAATATTCGCTAAAATCAATGATACAACGAAAGTTTTGCCTGTACCACCAGGTGCATCCAAGAAATATAATCCACCTGCATTATTGGAAACGGCTTGCATGATTGTGTCATATACATGTTTTTGTTAAATATTCAATTTGGTGGTATTACAATTTTGTGATTATCAGATGGCATACGATCAACAGCAATTTTGAACAATTGAACTAATGCGTTATGCTGATGGAAAAACCTTTGTTGCTCACGAATAATTTCTCGTCTTGTATTTAAAAACAACTGCACAACGTTGATCCAATTCACGATTTCCATCACCAATAAAATAAATTTGCAAAAATTGATGATCAGCGTCGGAGTATGGCAGTAACGAACCAGCTTAATGAGACATCTGGCCCTGAATCTGTAACATGTATGCACGTTCATCTGTAGTCTGAGATCGTCTTAATAATTCCACTTGATTTGCATTACGCGTTAGCCGGCCTATGTTTGGTCGTCTTGCTCGTGGCATTTTACCTTCACTCAACAACTCAACAATATTTTGGAAAATATAAACACAACAAAGCAATAAGTATTGTTGATAAAATGAAATGACATATGATGACATTAAATTTGTTTGACAGAACTAACGTCACTTTTTTGTCTTCGATTGTTTTGCCAAAGGTTCAAATTGGCTTTTAAGTATAACTACAAATTGTTTGTATATGGGAGTATAGAAAGATGTTGATTTAACACTTTTTAAGATTTTTTTTCAAGTTTTCTCTACGTACAAAACTTCTCTGGACTTCCACGAATAATTCAAGACCAAAATAAGCCAAATCGGTAAGAGCATTGTTGAGTTATAACATAACAACGAAAAGTGGCATTGATTTTTATATATGTATATAGATTGAAAACCATATTTCTTATAAGATAAAATTAGTTTGAATCCACTATCTTAAATGTTTTGAAAAGATATTTGAGTCGAAAATCAATTTTTACCAACCTTTAGTGTTGTTCTTTTAGGTTTTTATTTTTTTGTAAAAAAAAACATTGTATTCGATTTTTTTTCAAATTTTACTGAATGTCGAAAACAATATTTTCTGTGACTTAAAATAAGTATGAAGCCAACATTTTTAATTTTTGATAGTACTACTTGGATTGAACGGTCCGATTAAGGTCAATTAAGGGGAAATTCGTCAAAAACGAATGCACGCATTTTCAGTTGTGAAGCCTGATGCCAAATTTTATCAAATGCTTTTGAAATATCAAGCTTAATAATGTTGCTTTCCTCAAAACGATGTTCAAATTTGTTCCATTGCTGGGGAGATAAACAATGAGACCAAAACATCTTTGAAATATTTCTTAAGGTGATAATTAATCCGCATTTTCATGTCCTTGGAAAGAACGGACGTAAATGTAACCCAACTGGTCGATAATTAGAGGGAAAAGAAGATTCGCGCATTTTATGGGTTGGACAAAAGCAGTTTTTCAACTACTCGGAACGAGAAATGTGGTTTTGTCAGCGTGTGCAATGTTTTCCCCAATTCCATAACTTGCCCTTAAGGCACCTTTTTAATGTCAAAAAATAAAAATACCAGCAGTGAGAAAAATTCATCAGTTCCAACAGAAATATCTCGGGGAGAGTACGATAACTTTGGCGATAAAGTTTAATGACGGATTTGTATAGAACAGTTAAAAATAAGCATTTTTTACTATTGGAGAGGGGGTCTATCTCCCCCCGTTTAGGCGGTAGGGGCAGATTAAAAAAATATGTATGTACATTAAATGGAAAACAAAAATAATTAAAAAATAACGGTAATACTTACAATTAAGTGTTATACCTTTTTCTAAAGCCAACATTTTTGTCTATTAGCTTGTTTTTAAATCAAGTCAAAACTATGCATAGTTTTTGAAAAAACTTGTTATAAAGTCAAAATTTGTGCAAAAAAAAAGTTAAAAAAAGGTTTAAAGTGTAATTTTTCAAAACTTTCAGATTATCTACTATTTTTTTTTTATAATTCATTGCTCTTATTTGTTTTTGATCAATAACTGAAAACTAGTTGACATGATGTCTTCTAGTTCTTGAGAAAATTGAAAATTACCAAAACAAAATATTTTAATTAAATTACTTTTTCCTTGCTTAAGTATTAACGTAGTCTTATTTTGATAGTAATAATCGAATATGGATTAAGATACACCTAGGGTAAATTAAAAAAGAAACTTTGCATGCACCCCATCTTGCACCCACCGCACCTTGCACCCTCCCCACCTTGCACGCACACCATCTTGCACCCACCCCAAATCCTATAGTGTGCCCAAGCAGGTTGCAGGGGGCAGCATGCCCCCCCTTACAGATCCCACTGTTGCATACACCCAAACTCGCGCACACCTTACTGTTCCATACACCCAAACTCGCACCTACCATTGTTACTATCAAAATAAGACCACTCAAGCAAAAAAAAAAGAATTAAATTAAAATAGTAGTTGTGGTTATTTTCAATTTTCTCAAAAACTTAAAGACATAAAATCATCTAGTTTTCAGTTTTTGATCAAAAACAAATAATAGCAATAAATTCTGAAATAAAAACAATGGTATATAATCTTGAAGTATTGAAAAAGTTACACTTTAAACCTTTTTTTAACTTTTTTTACTCAAATTTTGAGTTTAAAATTAAATTTTTATTTTCAATTTTCTCAAAAACTAAAAGACATAAAATCATCTAGTTTTCAGTTTTTGATCAAAAACAAATAAGAGCAATAAATTCTGATATAAAAACAATGGTAGATAATCCTGAAGTATTGAAAAAGTTACACTTTAAACCTTTTTTTAACTTTTTGTACTCAAATTTTGAGTTTAAAGTTAAATTTTTATTTTCAACTTTCTCAAAAACTAAAAGACATAAAATCATCTAGTTTTCAGTTTTTGATCAAAAACAAATAAGAGCAATAAATTCTGAAATAAAAACAATGGTAGATAATCTTGAAGTATTGAAAAAGTTACACTTTAAACCTTTTTTTACCTTTTTTTACTCAAATTTTGAGTTTAAAATTAAATTTTTATTTTCAATTTTCTCAAAAACTAAAAGACATAAAATCATCTAGTTTTCAGTTTTTGATCAAAAACAAATAAGAGCAATAAATTCTGAAATAAAAACAATGGTAGATAATCTTGAAGTATTGAAAAAGGTACACTTTAAACCTTTTTTTAACTTTTTTTACTCAAATTTTGAGTTTAAAATTAAATTTGTATTTTCAATTTTCTCAAAAACTTAAAGACATAAAATCATCTAGTTTTCAGTTTTTGATCAAAAACAAATAATAGCAATAAATTCTGAAATAAAAACAATGGTATATAATCTTGAAGTATTGAAAAAGTTACACTTTAAACCTTTTTTTAACTTTTTTTACTCAAATTTTGAGTTTAAAATTAAATTTTTATTTTCAATTTTCTCAAAAACTAAAAGACATAAAATCATCTAGTTTTCAGTTTTTGATCAAAAACAAATAAGAGCAATAAATTCTGATATAAAAACAATGGTAGATAATCCTGAAGTATTGAAAAAGTTACACTTTAAACCTTTTTTTAACTTTTTTTACTCAAATTTTGAGTTTAAAGTTAAATTTTTATTTTCAACTTTCTCAAAGACTAAAAGACATAAAATCATCTAGTTTTCAGTTTTTGATCAAAAACAAATAAGAGCAATAAATTCTGAAATAAAAACAATGGTAGATAATCTTGAACTATTGAAAAAGTTACACTTTAAACCTTTTTTTACCTTTTTTTACTCAAATTTTGAGTTTAAAATTAAATTTTTATTTTCAATTTTCTCAAAAACTAAAAGACATAAAATCATCTAGTTTTCAGTTTTTGATCAAAAACAAATAAGAGCAATAAATTCTGAAATAAAAACAATGGTAGATAATCTTGAAGTATTGAAAAAGGTACACTTTAAACCTTTTTTTAACTTTTTTTACTCAAATTTTGAGTTTAAAATTAAATTTATATTTTCAATTTTCTCAAAAACTAAAAGACATAAAATCATCTAGTTTTCAGTTTTTGATCAAAAACAAATAAGAGCAATAAATTCTGATATAAAAACAATGGTAGATAATCCTGAAGTATTGAAAAAGTTACACTTTAAACCTTTTTTTTAACTTTTTTTACTCAAATTTTGAATTTAAAATTAAATTTTTCAAAAACTGTGCACAGTTTTGACTTGAATTAAAAACTGGCTAATAGAACAGAACGTTGGCTTTAAAAAATGTATAAAACTTAATTGTAAGTATTACCGTTATTTTTTAATTATTTTTTCTATTTTAAATAATAACTTTTTAAATTGCCCCTCCCGCCTAAACGGGGGGAGATAGACCCCCCTCCCATATTAAAAAATGCTTGTATTAAGACCCTCTACCAAAAACCGTTATTATATCTTGGCGCCAAAGTTATCGTACTCGTGCCCCAAATATCTTAAAATTTGTACATTGCTTATATTTTAAAGTTCCCTGTTAATACTTTTGGTTCTTGATTCTTATGAAATGATTAATTAAACATTTTAACAAACTTTCAAAACAAACAAACTTTCCTAAATCAATGTGACATTTTTATGTTGTGAAAAATATTATGTCGTCGCCGAAATAAAATATTATCACGTCATTTCAATCGACAAATTTTAAACACAAAATTAAAAATTATTAAAAATATTTCAAAAATGCTTAAACTAGTCCAATATCATAATATAAAACAGCCAAAACTTCAATTTATTCTTAAAGTTTTTAGCTTAATTGGTCAAGATTCTTAATGATTTTAGCTTAATTTGTCAAGATTTTTAATGTGAATTAAAGTTACTTACCCATTTTCATTCAAATTATATTTTCAAAAAAGCGACATCAAAAATTCACTTCTTTGTCAACACAACCGGGACCGATCGCGATACGAGACACCATACGATTTGAATAATTTAAAGAATAATCATAATCACGCCTTATTTTAATAATCTAACTTTTATTTTTATTCACTTTTTTATGGCACATATTAAAATACATAACTTTTCTTATTTTGCTCTCTCGAACTTAAGACCAAAAAAAACGAATTCAAATTTTCAAATTAAACCTCCAATTAACATTACCAACACAACAGAACAAACCAACCAACCAACCGAACGACGACCGCGCTACGGAATGAATGAACAAAAAAATAATTGAACCGTAATTCATATTTTACAAGAAAAAACACTTAACCTCGCAATTAATCGATAATTTTATTGCATTAACTTAAACTTTACAACTAACTTAACATTTTGTTTAAACTTTTTCTACCGCACTTTGAATATAAATATTTTTAATTAATTTTTACTTTCCAATTCGAGACAAACGCGAGCACAATAGGTACTGCCAAATACCAAAGATCAATTATATAATGAAGACGAATATGTTGAGAGAATTTGAACTAGAATATGTCATGGCGGTCAATGGCAGAGAAATAATCCTCGCTCTCATTGGCTAAAAATGCATGGATTCCAAACTATTCGAATTACGGTGAACTAAAACCCCACTTACAAGAGTGGATTGCGAAATCGAAACGAATCTAAATTTAGATTTCTATTCGGATACATATAAAATGGCTACGTTGGATCGAAAGGAGACTGAAAGGTGTAATTTAAATGGAATCGTAGTGAAATCCAGAATAGAAAGTTTCTTAAAATTTTACAAAAGCCAAAGAGACTTTAAATAAAAAACAACCAAAAAGAGGATACATTGGTACAATTTATCATAAATTAATTATATTTGCTTGCAATAAGTCAAATTGAGAATCGAGAAACTTTGTAAAGTATGCAATCAAGCTGTTCATTCAAGTTATTCGGGTCTTTAAACCAAACTTTGTTGTGGTTTTGTCAGGGTTTTAATTTTTTGAGCATATACATGTTTTAAGATTATTAACATAAGTTTTATGATTTTCCCAGGAATTTTAATCAGAGATTAAATTTTCAGTAAGAGTTTCTTAAGTTTCTTCAAGAGTGTTTTTAACTTCCCATGGAAAGTTATTGTAATGGGTCCGATTTGTCAAATTGAAAATTTTAACATTTCTCGACGTTTCAAGGCCCCTAGAGTCGAAATAAAAGATTTTTAGAAAGATGTCTGTGCGTGCGTGTGTACGTACGTTCGTACGTCCGTACGTCTGTACGTTCGCGACGTTTTTTTCGTCTTCCATTACTCAAGAACCAGAAGAGATATCGACTTCAAATAAATTTTGTTATACAGATAATAAGGCAGAAAGATGCAGAAAGGGCTCTCAAGAAAATTGCGTGGGTGGTTTTTTTACCATAGCAGATTAAAAATAAGGTGAAAATTTTGGTTAACCCTAAATATCTCATGAACCAATGGCGCTAGAGACTTGAATTAAATTTTATATTATATATTGTAACGTGATACAAAAGCAGTATATTTTGGGAAAAAAATCCAATTAACGATTTTTTTTATAAATCAAAAAAACTGAAAAATAAAATTTGTCACCTCGAAAATTTTACGACCAAAATATGATTTCATCTCCAAAACAATTTTGTGCAACGAAGAATAATGTTTTTCACATCTTATAAAATTTTGAGAAAAAACTAATTGACAGTTTTTTTTATAAAAAATAAAACCCTAAAAAAACATTACTCAAAGTTGGGAAAAATTGAATTTCGACTCAAATACCTTTTTAAAAACTTGAGACTTAGTTTTCAAACTTATTTTATCTTATAAGAAATATTGTTGTCAACATTCAGTAAAATTTTTAAAAAAATCGAATTGACAGTTTTTTTACAAAAAATTAAAAACCTAAAAAAAATTAATAAAAGTTGGTAAAAATTGATTTTCGACTTAAATATCTTTTCAAAACTTTGAGATATTGGCTTTAAACTACTTTTATCTTTCAAAAAATATTGTTGTTAACATTCAGTAAAATTCTGAAAAAAATCGAATTGAAAGTTTTTTTACAAAAAATTAAAAACCGAAAAAAAATTAACAAAAGTTGGTAAAAATTGATTTTCGACTCAAATATCTTTTCAAAAATTTGAGATAATGGCTTCTTACTAATTTTAACTTATAAGAAATATTGTTTTCAACATTAGGAAACATTTTGAGAAAAATCGAATTGACAGTTTTCTTACAAAATATAAAAATCTAAAAAAAAAAACATAACTAAAACTTGGTAAAAATTTACTTTCGACTTAAATAGCTTTTCAAAAGGTTAAAATATTGGCTTCAAACTTATTTTATTTCACAGAAAATATTGTTTTCGATATTCTGTAATTTTTTTTATAAAAATCCAACAGTTGTTGACTAAACTTCTGACAATGAAGTGCTCATAAAAATTTTAATTTAAAAAAAAGTGTCATCTTTTTTATTTTTGTTAATTGTTTAATGTAACTCAAGTTAACGTAAAGTAAGTTTCTTCTTAAATAATGTATGTAATTACGAACTAATTATAATTGTATTTATTCTAATGTTTAATAAAGTGCTCCTGAAGAAGACTAAAAACTTAGTCGAAACGTCGGGAAAAATAATGATTTTGTTTCATTAATAAACTATTATGAACAAAACAGCCGAAAAGAGTAATCTTAAAACAAAAAATAACATACAAATTGGTCAAAACAAACCCCTGGTAAAAATCCAACAGTCCGTTTTTTCATAAAAAAATAAAATCTACAACAAATAGTACGCAAATTTGGTAAAAATTGATACATATAGACAAACTTTTAAGCAAGACAAATCGACAGACGGGATGGGAAGTTATCAGTGTGGGTCGTAACCCAGCCTCTTTTTTCGATTTTTGTTTTAAATTTTACAAGATGTTAAAAACGTTTATTCTTTGTTGAATAAAATTATATCCGAAGTGACAAATATTTTGTGTTTTCAGTTTTTCAATAATAATTTATTTGCACTTCCCAATTTTGTATAATATCACAATAAGTCTCCAATCATTTGACTGCAATTAATTGATTGCAATTATTTGAGAACTCATGCATTTACTTAAAATCACTTAAAGTCTTTGCACTTCTAAGTGAAATGTCACTACACAAAATGTGGGTACACCTATTTTCGGCGTCAATCACCGATTTTCGATGTTAGACACCAAAATATTGGAATACAAATTTTAAAAGTATGTGTAGTGACATTTTACTTAAGAATGCAAAAAATGCAAAGACATCAAAAGAACGCAAAGACTTCAAGTGAACGCATGAATGCATGAAGTCTTGCATGATTGCAATCAAGTGATTGCAATTACGGAGGGAAAAAATTGATTGCACTATTTTACATGATTGGTTATTGGTTATACTTCTTTCAAAATAATTTTAAACATCGAAGAATGATGTAAACTTTTAATAAATTATTTTATTTTATTTATGTCGAAAGTAAATTTTAACCAAGTTTTAGTACCTATTGTTTTTTTTACGTTTTTATTTTTTGTTCAAAAACTGTCAATTCGATTTTTCTTAAAATTTTAATAAATGTTGAAAACAATATTTTTAAAAGGAAAAAAATAGTTTTAAGCCAATATCTCAGATTTTTGAAAAGATATTTGAGTCCAAATCCCAATTTTTACCAACTTTTAGTAATGTTTTTTTAGTTTCTTATTTTTTGTAAAAAAACTGTCAATTCGATTTTTCTCAAAATTTTACTGAATGTTTAGAACAATATTTGTTAAAAGATACAATTAGTAAAGTCAATATCTCAAAGTTATGAAAAGATATTTGAGTCGAAAATCAATTTTTACCAACTTTTGTTAATTTTTTTGTAGGTTTTTATTTTTTTATAAGAAACCTGTAAAATCGATTTTTTTCAAAATTTTACCGAATGTTGAAAACAGTATTTCTTATAAGACAAAATTAGTTGGAAGCCATAATCTCAAATTTTTGAAAAAATATTTGAGTCGAAAATCAATTTTTACCAACTTTTAGTAATGTTTATTTTTTTGTAAAAAAAACTGTCAATTTGAATTTTCTCAAAATTTTACCAGATGTCAAAAACGCTATTCTTCGTTGCACAAAATTGTTTTGGAGATAAAATTATTTCTTGTTCGTAAAATACTCGAGGTGGCAAATATTTTTGTTCAGTTTTTTTGATTTATAAAAAAACCGTTAATTGTTTTGTGTTAACCGGTTCTTGAGCTATGGAAGACGCAAAAAACTTTCTGAACGTACTTACACATAATCTAAAAATCTTTTCTTTCTACTCTAGAGACCTTGAAACGTCGAGAAATGTCAAAATTTTCAATTCGACAAATCGGACCGATTACAATAACTTCCAATGGGAAGTTAAAAAGAGACTCAGTATTTGTCGCATCTTATAATTTCCTATTAATGTACTTTCAATAATTAATCATTAATTTCCCATAAGAAAATATTGTAATCGGTTATCGAAAAATCAATTGAATTTCTTTATAGGTATGTAGAGTTAAGAAAATTACCTACATTCGCGTATAAAAAGGTAAAGATTTTGACTTGGTATAAATTCTATATAAACTTTCAAATAAACGCACCGTGATTTTTTTTCGATTTTCACTTTGAGGATTGGAAGTGAATTCATTACGCATAAAGTAGAACCACTCACAACATATTATCACCTATTTCAAGCCCGCATCACCAATATTATAAAACCTATGTATATATCACACTCTATCTACTATACACATGTTTTATGCTTTGACTTTTCCATCACACATGTTTTTTATGATCCTTTGGAGGATAAAGCAAAAGGTGAGAGTAATGATGCTGGGGGAATATGTTAACACCGTCTCACCGTCACAGCCTATCACACTCTGTATCTTCACTATACATAGATATTGCCATAAAGAGATTTAGGCTCATTTAAGCCTCTTGAGTAATGAATTTTTTTCACCAACCTCACCTCCTGTATGTTGTTTTCTTGATGTCCTTGATGTCCTTATACATTGAACAATGTTTACTTGATATAAAAAAGTAGGAAGAAAAAACTTAAATATTTCCCACTATATTATGTTGATGCTTTTTCTTACCTTCCCTCATTCTGGTTAGTACTACATTACATACATACATATGTTTTATCCTGTTCAAAGGTTGGATTCAGAAGGTAAGGGAGTAGGTGTTTTATTTGTGATAAGAAATGAAAGAAAATGTTTGGTCACATATCATTTATGATTGATGGTTTGCAAGAAATTGTAAGTTTGAATCAAATAAGAAAGGACGAAACACAGGACTTTTCTTATATACGGGTGATGATGGTGACTTGCAATAATAAATAATAGAAAGAGGTTTATATAAATTGGGAACATTCATGTTTTCTAAGGATATCTCTTTATTCAAATGTCCTTAGATTTGACCAAAGAATTACTTTATACACTTTCAGAAAACGATGAATTGCATTTTTATAGAAAACAACAATTTTCTTTTTGATTTATGTATTTTTGTCACTTAGACGCAGATGTTTTGATAAATTATTTTTATTATTACTTGATTAATTTAAATCAAAAAATAATAGTAAGCGAATGTAGGTATTTTACAGCAACCATTTTTTGGGGGGAAGGAGGTTGTTTTTTTTAGAAGAATATCTTCTGCACTATAACAACATAAGGAGTGAATTTTTGCACATTTTACGTATATACATACATTTTCCATATTATAAATGAAATAGGATTGTTGAAAGTTCAACCTTGTCAAATTGAACTTATTAAATTTTCATAAAACTTATAAAACTTGAATCTGATGAATTTATTTCAAAGTCTCCGGAAGACCGGAACACAATAAATTGTGGTTGATGGAGTACTAGACTTCAAACTTGCCAAGTAACTTATGGTTTGGTTCGTGCTGTAAAGAGGTTATTATAATCAAAGATAAAAGTTTCCGGATTTATAAAGCCAACCCCAATGAGGAAAGCCGGATTAAGTTCTAGGAAGACTTCTAACGAACATATTCGACGCATTCAATTTTTGCATTTTGGCAATGGCAAAAAATACTACATTGTCCCAAAGGTAGTAAACATTTCGGGTCATTTGTAAAAAAATATGCGTAACACTACGTTATCGTCGGTTCCTACGCTCGTTTCCTTTTGAAAAATCGATTGATAAAGCCCATTTGCTTGCAGCACAATTTGCTGTTAACTCGATGCTGCCAATGAGTGACATGACTAGTCCTGTATTTGAATAGTCATGTCACGATTCTATGGACGAATATTCTTTTGCGCACGTGCAGTTGCTAAAGAGCTAAAAGTTCTTGACATTCACAAATCCGCTGGCCCGGATAGTATTCCCCCTATTGTTCTGAAGAGGTGTTCTTCAACGCTGAAAAACCACTACGTAAGCTCTCCCATCTGTTCTATTCTATAGGTCTCTTTTCGAGTGGATGGAATACAGCATTTGTCCAGCCTGTTCCTAAAAAAGGTGAATCTATCCATTACCCTCTAACTATCGTTTAATTGCATTTAAGCCCTTCTTACCAAGGTCATGGAAATGCTGATCAATTTTCATCTTAAGAAATATCTTGAAGAACGAAAACTTCTTAATGACCGGCTGTATGGCTTTCGTTGCATTAGGCCCACTAATGATAATCATGATTTGTCTCACCAAACAGTGGAACAAGTCTTAACATCGTTTTGGAGAAAGTAAGGTTATTGCAATTGATATTTTAAAGGCATTTGATGTTTGGCATCAAACTCTCTTATCGAAAATGCCTGCTTTTGGTATTGATGAATCTCTTCTTTGTAGGGTTAGAAATTATCTGTCGGACCGTTCCATTTAAGCAGTATTGGACGAGTTCAAATCTGATACCCACAAAATAATGCTGGTGTGCCCCAGGGCTCCGTTTTGTTTCCGACACTCTTCCTTATTTTTATAAATGATCTTTTGTCTGAAAATTCTAACTCACTAAATTGTTTCGCTGATGACAGTACCTACCCTTAGACATTCATATTCGTTTTAAGATTCTTACCTTGTTCTTCGGATGTGGACTACCAATGGCAGCATATGATAAGCTCATTAAATTCTGATCTTGACAGCATTTTCCAATGGGAAATCAAAAACAGTGTAAAATTTAATGTTTCGAAAACTCAATGCTGTCTATTATCGCAGAAGCGTAACCAACCCCCAATGCCACTATCCATGGGTGCTACTTGCGTTAAGGAGACTGAACAACTTTCAGTTTTGGGTATGTGCATCACAAACCACTTGTTGTGGAGTGATCACAAATTTAACATCGCCCAAAATGCTGCTAGGTGGTTAGAATTTCTCCGACGGTGCAAGAAGTTTTTTTACCCCTTCTGATATGGCTATAATCTACAAAACTTGTATTCGTCCAAAACTCGAGTATTATTCTCATAAATTTGGGCTGGTACCCCAATAATGAATTTGAGTCTTGGATAGAATCGAAAAGAATCGAAGAATGATAGGAGATCGTTCTATTACCGAGGCATTTGCTGCTCTTGAACACCACAGCAAAGTCTCATGTCTATCATTGTTTTATCGATATTTTCAACAACAATTCTCTAGTGAAATAGGCAGTTCTATACCTCCCCTCAAACAATTCAACCGTAATACCCGTATTTCTAGGAATGCTCATTAAAACCCCACTTTGGGCGTACTGTTAAGTATAGGGATTCTTTCTTTAGCCGCACTACACGAATGTGGAACACTTTACCAGGCTCAATATTTCCCACTCATAACAATGTGCAGACATTCTTATCCTGTCCTCTCTTTCTAATCGATGCCACTGTGTTTTATCATTATAATGTTATTTATAACCCCTTTAGTGCGTTCTTAATATAACAAAAAAGGAAACCCATAAATTTGAGCCAACAATAATTATTTAGTAGCAAATATCTGTCATTATTATGACAGATTAAATTGACAACTTGGAAATGATTCGGATTTTCATCAAAAAATCATCTTCAGCGATGAGGCTCATTTCTAGCTGAATGGCTTCGTCAATAAACAAAATATGCGGTATTGGTCAGGCAGCAGTACACGTACTCCAAGAGTCATCATTGCATCCCGAAAAAGTTACGGTTTGGTATGGTTTATAGGCCGGCGGCGGCGTCATTGGGCCGTACTTCTTCCGTGATGATCAAGGCCGGCACGTTAATGTGAATGGGGATCGCTACCGTTCAATCATAACCGAATATTTTTGGCCCAATTGGATGACATGGACTTGGAGGACATTTGGTTCCAACAGGACGGCTCCACAAGCCACACAGTAAATTTCACAATCAATTTATTGGAAACCAAGTTTGGAGAACGTGTTATCTCACGAAATGGTCCAGTGGCTTGGCCGCTTCGGTCGTGCATTTTGACGCCGCCATTAGACTATTTCCTGCCAACAAGCCAGCGACAATTGATGAACTTCGTACGAATATCGAACGTGAAATTGCACCAGTATCGGCCGATTTATGCTTGAAAACCGTCTGAAGATGGGTTTAGTTTCTGGACTTCTGCAAGCGTGCCCGTGGTGACCATGCAAAAGAAATCGAGTTCAATGCATAATAAAATCGAACGTACTTTCACAGGAATTTCATTGATATCCACAACCGTTTTTGTTTTATTTAAAAAAACTTTTGTAGCGCTCTTATTGGAAAACACGTCCCACTATTCTACCAAATTTCATCCTTCTGTGCCTTTTATTTGAATGTTAAATAAAATTGGATGGATACTATGCCCTACGTGAACAATTTAAATACATTTTTGTTTCTACGACCTCAAATTTCATCACTTTACACATTTCAAAAGTGAATAATATAAAGGAAAACAAAGGCTTAAAAAGTGGTTGGATGCCGCGCCCTCTGTGTGAACAATTTGTGTGCCTGTTGATTGTTTGTATATGCGTATGCACACCATCAACTGTACTGTATTTCAGTATTATACATTCATTCTAAAATATTTGTTGTAGCGTTGTAGTTGATAATCAGTTTTGTACTTTTCTACAAGAAAGTGGGTGGATACCACACCCCCTAAATCGAAAACCACCATATATCGATTTTTAAACTTTTGTGCAAATATTTCAAAATTCTCAGATGTTAGGTAATGTGCTTAATAATTTGGATGATCAGCCAAAAAGTCGGTTAGTAAGTCATCAACTAACTTAGATATTATTAGTATTAGTTAAAGTTTCTGGCTTAATTGGTTTCGAATTATTTAGAATAAAGCACAATCCACTTTAAGATTTATAGATTTATTTACTGATACCAAGACAATTTTTAAATTAATAATTTAATGAAGGTTCAGTTTAAGTAACAACGATTTTCTAATTTTTCTTAAGAAAAAACTTAATTATAAACATAATTTGTTTTAACGATAATAACGTGCCTCTTTAAATTTTATTTTTGAAGAACACTTCCAGAGAGAATTTAAAGTTTCAGATTTTTGAATTGACTTGATTTATATCGGGTGATTTAAAAAGAGCTTAATTAATTTTGCAATGATGGTTAAGCTTGCTGGTATCAGAAATTGCAGTGTATTATAGGAACCAAATGCTGTCGATGTTAAAAATACGACATATTTTTTAAAAACAAAACAACGTATGTATTCAAATTCTTACCATTTTAATGTTAAATCCACTGAAATTGTGAATTTTTATTTATGACTAGCTGACCCGCCAGACTTCTTACTGCCTCAATCGATAAATAAAAGACCTAAACTTTTGTATAAATTAATTTCAAAACAAACAAAACGTATTGAATAAAAAAGCATTTTTTTAATGAAGCATGAAGTTTATTTTCGACACATCATGTTGCTTACTTAAAAAAACAGAGTTTTCCTGAAATACTGGCTTTTTATAAGGTTTAAATTTTTATTAACAGACACACACTGTTATGATACAATTTGTTAATCAATTTAAAGCTTTCTCATAAAGTATATTTTTTGTTTTGTTTTGTGGTGCGTAAATAAACAAAGAAGACGGTTTTCCGACGCGCGAACACGTTACGTATAATTGTCCATGCGCGAAACAGGGAAACTCCAAGTTCATTCCGCAAACTTCTAAAAACTGTCCTTGCGATTTATTTATCGTCATCGAAAAGGCCAGACGTATTGGAAATTGTAAGCTTTAAAAATCGAATGGTAAATCCGTTGGAATTGTCGGTATTCGCGAGATCAAGACATCCTCTCCTTCGTATTTTTCTTTTATGATTGTCTGAATGACGTTATTCATCAGCTTTTTCATAGCCAGTCTTGTTCCATTGCATAGTCGAGGTTGATTAATGTTACGCAGCATGATGACAATTGATCCTACTTTTAACTGCAAATTGTGAGGTGGTAATCGAGGCAATTCCAGTGAATTTAAAAACTCCGTGGGATAGTTGACTACGTCATCCTGGTTCATAACGGTGCGGTGTCGACTGATTTGAAGGAAACCAACTGTCATCGAAAAGGCCAGACGTATTGGAAATTGTAAGCTTTAAAAATCGAATGGTAAATCCGTTGGAATTGTCGGTATTCGCGAGATCAAGACATCCTCTCCTTCGTATTTTTCTTTTATGATTGTCTGAATGACGTTATTCATCAGCTTTTTCATAGCCAGTCTTGTTCCATTGCATAGTCGAGGTTGATTAATGTTACGCAGCATGATGACAATTGATCCTACTTTTAACTGCAAATTGTGAGGTGGTAATCGAGGCAATTCCAGTGAATTTAAAAACTCCGTGGGATAGTTGACTACGTCATCCTGGTTCATAACGGTGCGGTGTCGACTGATTTGAAGGAAACCAACTGTCCTGGAAGAAAATTCTGAATGATCGCATTGAGACCCTCGACATCTTTATTTTTCGCTGCCAATATTGCTCGTTAACCTAGCCAATTCTGGTTATTGACCTTTTGCGCTATATCTGGGAAAACACGCTAAATAAGCTCCTCTTTTGAATCTGTGATGTGACAGAAATATGTGGGTAATGTGATGAATCCGGTCGAGGTGTCCATTGCAACTTTATTATTTCCAATATCTAACAACTGCTTCGCAAACACATTTGCAGTTTCATCATGTGGCTTTACGTACTGCCACAAATTCGATGATTTTAGGCATGCATTAAGTTCATCAGCAACAGTTGATGTTGGGGAAAGTTGTTGAGTTTCATGAGCACATTCACCTCCTTCAGGGTTGATACCACCTTCCGTTACACGCTGTATATACATATATTTTAGTACAATCTTGAATATTATAAAATATTCTGGTATAATACCTTGAAAGTGGGCATTAAATTGTCTTGTATAATATGTGTAGCCCCAAATGATATCATCTGGAAACAGTTGTTATATTTCTGAATGTTGGCCAAGAAGTGCTTAGAATCATTTCCAATCCCAGAAACTAAAGAGCGTAAAGGATCTGGTGGTGGGACCAATTGTGGCAATTTTACTTTGCCTCCAGCACAACATAATCCAGTAGATTCACCAGTGTATTTTAACGCCTTACAATATTTACAAATTATTTTCATTTCCCCAATTGTTACCGATTTGTCGGATCATAGTGGAATGCAGCTCGTTCAAGAATCACAGGAGCACTGCATCTGCGGATTCGCTCAATTTCATCATGTCGTGCACGCTATTGTTGTGTTTGATGTGCATGAACTCGTTGCATTCTAAGCCGCCTATCCACTTCATTGTCACTCACTAAATAACGCAATTCTGACATAGCAAAACGACTATTTTCTTGATCTGGTCATCAGTGCGGTTAGCACGTGAGGTAGCTCTCCGTCTCCACACATTTGATTGACTGCGACGACCTAAGTCAGGTCGTCTTCTCCTCGGCATCGTAACGTAATTAATCAAAGTGAGAAAATTTCTCGCTCACTTAACAGTAAAGTGTCACTATCACAAAATATTAACAAAAAAAGAGCACACTACTTGGAATGTCACTATAACAAAGGATCACAAAAATAAAGAAAGTTCTCGCGCACGTAGCTGTAATCGTCACTGGTCACTCACAAAGATAGAAGGATGCACGCATAGAATATCGTAACCATGATCGTAACTCAATATCGTAAATCGTAATACTTTTTTCCGTGTTCTGATTTTTTTTATTGATTTTTTTTGGAGTTTACTTTTAAGCCATAAATCTCCGTGTTCTGAAGTGCGACAGAATGATTGACATATTAGTTAGTTGTCAAATCTAATTTCAAATATTATGGTTGTGTTCAGAAACTTAATTGGTGACAAAACTTAGAATTTATCAAACTTAAAAAAAATAATCTGATACAGTTACAACTGAAATTAGCTAAAATTAAATTTCGCGAAGCCGACCAAATTAATTGGAAATCAGTATACTACTAATAGTTTATTACATTTTTTGTCGCGTTCGCGATTCACTTTTGTTTATTTTCGGAACGCGACATTAGATCCTACAAAGCGCACGCGAAGGCTATTTTCATAGATATGATTAAAAATTTGAACTTTATGCAGCGGTAATAAATTGCAAATTGACTCTTTGACGTTAGGAACACACCTAAATTGCTTAGACAACAGTGAGTGATTATAATTTAATATGAACTTTATTGAATAGCAATAAAGTTCAAATTGACTCTAGAAAACGTTTGTTTGGGAAATAGAAAAGGGCTGTTTTTGGGGTTTTCCCGGAAATTGTTCGATTTTTTCTCGCCTTTTAAACCTTCCCTAGACCTCCACGAACATTTCAAGACTAAGATAATATAAATCTGTTCAGCCGTTCTCGAGTTTTTGTGAGACTAACGAACAGCAATTCATTTTTATATATATAGATAGATTGTTGGTATTTATTGCTCTTTTAAGCGAGTCAAAAGTCTATCTATATATTTTAAGAAACAAACTTATCTAGACCGATATTATTTTAAAATCCCAAACAAATAAATCCTTAATTAAATAAATGTACCTAAGTGAAAAAAGGTCCTTTTTTGATTGTGCATTAATTTTCTTTCAAATTTTGTATTATATTCTTATTACACAAATTCTCTTATTGAATAACAGTTTTCCGTTAAATAATGGACATAAGAAATTACGTTTTATTCAAAAACAGACGTCAAATCTTGCCATGTTTTTGTTATTCCAATGTGATATTAAATTAAGTATAAACTGATTCTATTGTTAAAATACCGATTTATACAAACTTAGTTTATTTTATATTTTCTCCATTTTATAATCATCATCATTTTTCCTATGCTATAGGTCGCCAACAATATTGTCCCCATCTCATTTAAAGTTTGGTTGGTGTGCCGCTGTTTTACAAAACAATTTTCTAACCATTTTCCAATTGAATTGAATTTCGCTCAGCATGGGTTATCCTTGTTATTGGAAAAGAAACCTCTCAAAACCATTTCCATACAAACACAAATCGATGTCGACTACGATATGACGATGACGATGACGATGACGATGAAATGACTACAACAACAGAACTACAAACAACAACGGCAAGGACTAAAAAAGGTTCTCATAAACATATACAATATACATACTAGTGTAAAATAGGTACATACATATTTATTGTGTATGCTGCCCAGAACAGCCCAAATCAGCTAACATCCTTTTGTAGATTTTCAATTTTCTTTAATGTTTAACCGTTTTGTTAAGGATTTGACGCCTCCCATGAGCCAAACAACGACACTAACTAACGACAACGATACAGACAACAAACTTTAGAGAGTTTTAGAGTTTTCCTATCATAATATCTAACAAGAAAGAACTTAAAGACGATATTGATTACGGCAATGCCTTGTAGAACGAGGACCGATATCGACGACGACGCACGGCCGACGAAGACGAAGGCGTATGTCGAGTCGATAGGTATAGGTACACCATACTGTTATCTGTTGGCAATAGACAAATAAAAATGTCCTAGCCCATTATTTTGTGGATTTATCATTTCTGTCGAAGGATAAACCAATAACAGGGCATCTAGGGGTGAGTTTCACAAAAGCATTTATCGTGTCGTTGGCGAAGGAGAAGTTGTTTTTGTGTTTGTGTCCGTAGACAGAAAATGTCCTTTTTTATGCATGCAAAAAACAAATAAGAGCCTTGGCTGCTTTCCTTCTTAAATTCATTCTCTTTTTCAGTATTCTTGATGCTTTACTTAAGTTTTTCTTATTTGTTTTCCTTGCATGGAAAAAGGATTTGCTTGGACGCTTCTCTGAGATTCCTGATGACTTCTATATTAAGGGGCCCTTAACCTTACACTTATTTCTTTATTTTGCATAACTCATGAAAATAGAAAAAGAATACAATTTTACTCTGAAATGTATGTACATATGTGTATAAGTGCCCCAGAAAGCTTATCCCTATCAACTCTAGAGCCGGAAACGAATTAGGTCATTCCTGTACATTCCCAGACAAGGATATTTTATACTTCCCAATATCTTTCCATCCTCCCCAGATCCTTTTAGAAGGATTTTTAATAAAAGAATCGATTTCTATTTAAAGGTCTGTTAGTGTTTGTCTTTGTCCAAGGATCATTAATTCTATGTAGATTGATTAATTCAGATAAATTGAAAGGAAGGAGTCAATTTCCTTAAAGAAAAACCTACGCAAATAATTTGTAAACGAAGAAAATCTATATAAAGCTTTATGTCCTATTTTATAGTTGGTTCTTTAATTATGTCATATCTATGAAACTTTGAAGTTGAATAAGTTAAGTTTTGGGTCATTTTCTGAAAACTATGTTGTTAATACATAGTTACATGTAACATGGGAAGAGAAGATATTTATATATATACATATATCCAACAAACAAACTGAGAAAGTTTTGTTGCTTAATTTAGGAAACCCTTTATATTTGTTCTTATTTTTTTTTCTTAGAATTTGCTTGAGAGAAAGTCTTTAAAGAATTTGAATAAACCTACTCCTTCTTTAACCAAAGTTATATAGACTTTGTCAAAAAAAGGATCAATCTATTTGATGGTAATCTTTATTGTTGTATATTATGTAGAATTGTTTGGTTTAGTAAAGTATTTTCGTTTTATTATGGGTCGTCTTTTTGACAACTTTTTTCTTAAAGGATTCCTGGGAAATTGAGGTACATCCCAACGAGTGATATTAGACCACGTAACTAAGTTGCGTGTATAGAAGAAAAAGAAGGGTAAAAGACATGAATATACGAGTATTCGTTGATACAGCAAAGTCCTTAAATTGGGTTTGTTTGTCAGTAATTCTTGGAATTCATATATTTTGTATTTTTTTGAACAAATGACATGAAAAAGAAATTTTAAGGTAATGATTCCAAGAAAGAAATCAGTTAAGAAAGTTCTTTTTGATTAGCAATGAAATTCTGGTCGACTTTTATTTTAAATTGCACTTAAGGGAAATTTTTAAAAGAAACTCAAGACACATACAGACTCAATCAAAAAATATTCAAATGTTTTGTATTTCGAACAACATTGTCATTAAACTTCTTAGGAAATCCTTGAATAAAATTTATTTTAAGTTTGTTTTGTAATTTCGGCGTAATTTTTAATTCATCAAGAATTCAAATTATATAAATATTTTTTGAAATGTTTTTCTACGAGTTTTCATAGAATTTTGTACAAAATAATTCCTTAAAACTTTTTCTTAGTTTCATGTTAAAAAACTTGGTTTGAAACTCAAATATATGGTATTTTTCCAACAAAAGGTTTTTAATTTTTAAATTGAGAAAAAAGATTGGGATGAGATAAGTAAAAATAGCTTCCCATGTGGGCCTGCTAAGAATTTTCCAATGTTTTTTTTTTTTCTGTAAAAAGTTATTTTTTTATGAGATATGAGAGTATGTAATACAAAATTTTAGTTTAAGTTGTTTTCTGTTGATTAATGTTCTAGAAGTTTAATTAGTAAAATATATTTACGGAGGAATTTTGATTTATGAAAGGAATATTTTCATTAAAGATAGATAGATAGATAGATAAGTTCCTTATTTTTTCAATTTTCTTATAAGTACAATATTTCATAATAAAAGATATACAAAGCATGGCTTTATAAGCCGTCTGCCGGAAAAAAAACTAATTAAATAAAAAAACAAAAAAAAATACAATATTTGAGTAAAAAGAGAGAATATTTCACAAAAAAAGTTTTATAGTTAAAAAATATGTAAATATAAATATTAAAGAAGAAATTTTTTTTTTAATTATTATTTTCATAATGTGACTTTTAGTTTAGTCAAAACAAAAAAAAAATCATTGAACCATATGGAAATAATGTTCATCATTAAAGTATATTTTGATATATATATAGTATAAAAAAGCAATAACAGGTATTTATATGTTCAATAAGAAGTGTGACTTTTAGTTTAGTCAAAACAAAAAAAATAAAAAAAAAAGAAAAATATTGGTAATGGGCTTTTAGTTTAGCTAAAACAGATAATGATTTGTAAGTGAGAAAAAAAAAGCAAAAAAAAAAAATAGGAAAAAGAACCGCATATTTCTCAAGTTTTTTTTTTATTTTAAGGGCTTTTAGTTTGGTTAAAACGAAAAAAAAGGAGAAGATACAATCACTTTAACATCTTGTTACAACTCAAAACAAATTCAAACACTCGTTTTGATATTTTCTTGCATGTGAGACATATCGTATAAGAGACTTCCAGCCACGATCTCCGTTTAGTACACCGACACATTCCTCTTGGGAAATAAAACTAGAATAAAAGTAGAGCTAAGTGCTAAAAAATGCAAAACATCTTCGTTTTGACCAAGGTTGCAAAGTGAACACACAGGGTTTAAGTCTGTTCTATGTGGTCTATAATTCAAATCGAGCATTTCCGTTCTGATCTTGAAGATCAAACTCATTTCCGAAATTGTAAACTCTTCTCTAAAATAGTTTCCTTCACCAAGTTTCAGATTAAGTTGTCTGCATAATATTCCTGGATGTTAATGCAGTCCCTTGCGCAACACAAAGCCTATACATCGAGTCATCTATAACAGAGATACATTCATATAATGCATTTTTTAATGCTTCCACATTGTCCACTGGCAATGATATTGAAAGGTTATGTGCTACAGCAAGATCATACCAGTTTTTGACAGGACTATATCCACAACTAAAACAAATTTTAAGGAGTCTTTTTTGCAAGTTTTGGTCGGACCGCTTCATAACTTTGATCATAAAATCGACGTTAGCCCTTAAGTTTTTCAAGAAAATTTTGAGGGGAGCGGGTCATAATTCTGGTTTCAAAATTCTGCTTTTCAAAATTCTTCTTTTTAGTCGAAAAATTCTGATTTTCAAAATTCTGCTTTTTTTTGCATTCTGGTCACCAAAATTCTGTTTTTTTTAATTCTGCTTTTGAAAATTCTGGCTGTTTTAAATATAAAAAAATTCTGCTTTTTGTATGTTTTTTTTATTCATTAACACAAACAAATTTCATCAAATCATTTAATATTATTTTAATAATATAATATTATAGTCAATAATTGAAAATAATTGAAAAAGATAGAAAAATAACAAAACTACTACAATAAACAAAATAAAAAAAAAGAAACGAAAAAGAAAGAAAAACAACAAAACTAGAGTAATTAGGTATCAAAAACAAACAAAAAAGTTAAGCAAGACCAAAAAGATTTATATTTTTTGATATGCGCCTGAGGTACTCAAGGTGACTAAGCTTCTTTCTCTTTTTTATGATTCTCTTTAGTCTTTTATTCTTCTACCTGAGCGTCGAACTTGTCGAGTTGTAGAAGCTGAGTAAGGTCAATGATTCTCGGGAATTATTTCTCCAGAAGAGTCCTGAAACCAAAGGTCGCTCGCCCCTCCCCTTCCCAATCCTTTACCCCCCTCCTCCGTCAGCTCTGTGCTATTATACTGGCTGATGTCTCCTTATCCCCTGACTGTATGGTGTATAACTGTCTGTCATGCCTAGTTTCCTTCCTGGGACGCTTATGGCTTAATTGATGTTCGTCTCTCCTTTTCCAAAACATATCCTTCCCTTAAACTTCCCAATTGGGCTGGATCTAAGGTGTTATACGACCCGTGCCGATGATCGGCCAGGCTGAGGGCCCAATTTCTAAAAATAGCTCAGTCGTTAACGGAGTATCCGGATACCTGGCGACCTCCGGATTAATCAGCCTTATCTGTATACACGGATCTCTGTACAGATGGACCACCTTTTATCCGCTACTCGTGGGATTCAAATGAACAACTTAAAAACAAAACAAACAAAACAAAAGTCAAAGACCGAACCGGCCAGCAGTACGACGGCAAAGTTGTCTGCTGCTCATCCCTCTTCCACTGGTGCTGACATGGCTATGGACACTCACAGCCCTGTTGTCGCCAGTGGAATATCGGATAATCAGGTAATATTACCTTCTTCCTGTAGTGAGGCAGTTGTGAAGAACGGCTCCTCTACTACCACAGAGAGTAAACCTCTCAAATCTTCAACACCGCGAGTCGGAAGTAGTAGGGCTATGGTGCCAGGTCCTTCTACCACCAAAGACAAGAATCCTAAAGAAGGTCCTGGGGGAGATGGACGCAAGCTCAGACCCTCCAAGGCCTTCTACAAGGACTTGCGTAGTGCTAAGAGGATTCTCCAGACGTTTGGTGAACAACTAGGCGCTGGAGGAAACTCTCAGCACGACGCCAAAATAAAATGGGCCAAGAGCTTCCTGGCCAAAGCTAACATAAAGACCAGCCAAGACTCAACGTCGAAGCGACAAAGGTCTATGGAAGGTAGTGTTTCACTACCCAAACGCCCTAAAGTGCTAAACATCAGCACTTCTCTTGACCCTCGCAAGGCAAAAATGTCCTTCAGTGACGTTCTGAAGGATAAAATGGTAGTCGCGATTATCGACAGAAGTGACGTAGATGGCACGATCTCTCTCTCCAACCCAACCCTTCCTAATCACAACTGGAAGGTTGCGAAATTGGAGGATCCAAAGGGACCCTACAAGGGTGCAATTGCAATCATCAATGCAGAGTCCCTTTCTCCTCTGGCGCAGTCAAAAGGTGTGATTAGGTTCGGGTTCGATGAAATACCGCTGAGAGTCTACAAAAAAGATGGGGCTGAGGCACA